>CAWUFW010002859.1:557500-587500 GCA_963921515.1 Calotriton arnoldi
CTTTCTTACAGCGTGAGGGAGAGAGAGAGAGAAGGCTCCGAGAGAGAGAGAGAGAAGGTTCCGCATCGATGAACCAATACTAAGAGACTTCCTTTCTTACAACGGGAGAGAGACAGAGAAGGTTCTGCGTCGATAGCCAACTCTAAGAGACTTCCTATCTTCCAGAGAGAGAGAGAGAGAAGAGTCTGTATCAATAACCAACTCTAAGAGACTTCCTATCTTCCAGAGAGAGAGAGAAGGTTCCGCATCGATAACCAACTCTGAGACTTCCTTTCTTACAGCGTGAGGGAGAGAGAGAGAGAGAGAGAAGGTTCCGCATCTATAACCAACTCTAAGAGACTTCCTATCTTCCAGAGAGAGAGAGAGAAGGTTCCGCATCGATAACCAACTCTAAGAGACTTCCTTTCTTACAGCGTGAGGGAGAGAGAGAGATGGTTCCGCATCTATAACTAAGTCTAAGAGACTTCCTATCTTCCAGAGAGAGAGAGAGATAGAGAGAGAGAGGGTTCCGCATCGATGAACCAACTTTTAGAGACTTCCTCTCTTAGAGAGAGAGAGAAAGAGAGAGAGATGCAGTGTATGTGTGTGAGTCAGAGAGAATGTTCCACATGGATGAACCAACTATAAGAGGCTTCCTGTCTTAAAGAGAGAGAGTGTGTGTGTGTGTGAGCGAGAGAGAGAGAGAGCTCAGCTGAGCTCGCGGAGCCCATAACAAGCCAAGCTTTCATGTGGCTTCGCCTGCCACCCTCGCTCATGCACACAGAGGTAAAATGGAAGCATTAACATGTAAGTCAACAAGGATAGATGATAGATACCGATTTACTAGCCTGATTTGAACAAAGTGAAACCACAAAACCTGGATTAATTGCGGCTTCCCCGCTTAACCAAATTGTGTGATCTTAGGCAAATATTTTATTTCTCAGAGCCTCCTTTTTCTTTATTATCACATTTGAAATACCTGAGTTCAGAATACCAGTTGTACAAAAATCTATTCTGTTAGATTTAATAGGCTATAATGTTAATCTATCTATAGGAATCTGACCACATACAGGGTTCACAGGACATCTAGTTTGCCTCTTAATTCACCAGGATTCATGTTGAAAAATTATCACTTTTAATGAATACTTCTCAGTGCAGTGCTCTAATATGACGTATTATAGAGAGAAGACATCCAATCAGGACCAGAGTATTGAAACAGACAGCCAAGCCATGCAATCAGAGCAAGGGGTGATGCAAAGCCTACACTAAGCATATGTTGTGTATTGGAAACAACACGTCTTCTCGAAGAGAGATAAAGCAGTCTATAGCCGACCTAAAAATGGTAGCCGTCTGTTTACAGGCAGAGTACACAGGACGGGGAGGCTCCACTCAAGAGCAGGGTGGGAACCCTGCACAGTGGTCTGCACACAGGTGGAGGGGAGGCACTGATTCTGTTTCACACTTCCCGGCTGAACCCTATAAGAGGGGAATGGGGTCAGAGGAGCAGCGTCTTGAGACAGAGAGGCACTATTGCTGCTAAACTGGGGCTGTCTGATGGGGCGGCGGACTGACGTCACGTTTCATGCAGCTCCTGCTTGCGAAGCTGGGTGTTACTTAACTTTGGGGGCTGAGAAGACACTTGGAGGGTACCTTTCTAGGGCCAACTATGGGGTTGTGTGACTGCCAACCAATTAGGTTTTTCCTCAAGCCATACGAATTCAAGACACTTCCCCAGTGTGATAAGTGAGATGAAACAAATGCCAAGGCTGCCCAGGGGGGCCACGTAGGGGACCCTCCAACAGGGCGGCCGCCTTAGTGCCACAGGAAGGCACAGAAGTCTGCTGACTAGGCTCCCTGGGCTAGGGACCAGGGGGTCTGCGGGCCGCGTCACTTCCGGCCGTGGGAGGGGGACAGGGGTACAAAAGCCTTCCCGCGCCCACTGTACGGTCTCTTGACCGCTACCCGTCTCGCTGTTAGGGCACGCCGTCTCCCCTCGTCTACGACTCCGCGTGCGTCGGTTTGGAGTGTGGTGAGTGCGGAGACATGGTCTGTTTCCCCCCTCCCTCCCCTTTTCTAGTTGACCTCGTCCTCCTGTTGGGGAGCCAGGTTGCTCGAGTCGGACGGGGGGTGTGTGAGGTCGGGTGCTTGACTTCTAATGTGGCGTGTGGGGAACAGTGGACCTCGGGTCTGTGTGCCACGGCCCTGTCGTAAACGCAGAGTCTTGATTGTAATTTGACATGGGGTTAGTGCAGGCGGTTAAAGGAGGGCGTTATGGGTTCATAGGCTGGTGCAGAGCGGGCGCGGCATACAGCTGAGAACGGCACAGACCTTGTTCCTGTGTGGACAGGACGGACTTGCCTTCCGTTGTCTTGGAGGGAGGGCGGGCTTCCCTGTGCCCCCCCCCCTCCCGCTGCGGGGTCGTGGGTTGATTGACCGCTAAGAGGGATGGTAGTTTGGACAGCATTAGTAGGCGAGGAGCTGCTTTGTCCATTGTCTGGCGTCGGTCCTTCCGCTGTCGTGTCCTCGCATCAGCATTGTCCCGGTGAGTGCAGGGGTATTGTGAACCCCTCCCACACTAGTATCATCGTCACATAGTACTGTGCAGGGGACTCGAGCGGCGTGGTGTGTGACCCGAGGCCCCGTGTACAGTGGGGGTCGGGTTTTGCGGTGAGTGCTTCCTGGGCTTGCCCAGGTGGGTTCCATGTCTGCGAGGGTTCAGCAGAGCACGGACCCTGATTACAGGCTGTCTGATTAGGATTAGGATAGTGGCGGCTAGGTGGGGGCAGACTCTCCGGCCTGGGTTGCTCCCGGTGAGAGAGAACATGGGCCCTGTAGGTTACAAGGGCGCATGGGCGTTAAGGATCAACAGCGGCGGTGGTGTATAGGGGAGGGTCCGGTTTCTGAATGCTGACACCAGGGCATGGTGTCCCTGTTCCGTGGTAACACGGTCCCGCTGCCCATAGTGGAGTGGCCTGGAGGAGGGGCTCGGGCAGTACTGCTGCGCCGCTAGGAGAAGATACTGTTATCGCGGCTTGACCCCCCCCCATCCGATCAGGCGCTTCTTGAGTATGCATGCCCGAGGGGATCTGTTGTGGCAGTGAGCGTCGCGGGGCTCCCTCCCCAGTTCAGTCAGGCCTCCCCTTATCAGTTAAGTGGGGCATGGGGCCTGTGGCTGTGTTGGGGGAGGGCAGCGAGCGCCGTGTGGCTCCCCCTCCCCGGTTGGCGTTCCTATAGTACTGATTTTATGTAGCGGTAGCTGTTTAGGGAACTCGGCCGCAGGTGAGTCTTTTCACTAATGTAAGGCTCTGCCAGGGCATTATTGTCCGTCCCGTGGTTATCGGGTGTGCAGAGGCCGGCGGGTCTCAGGGGTCCATTTTGGTTATTAGTGAAATCCGACCTCTAACGGGATGGTAACCTACGACGGTTGGTTTTGGCCCGTGCTGTCCACCTCGCTTGTGCATGGGTTGAGTCTGCGTTATAGGAGCTGTGGGGGAGGGGGCTACGCTCCCGTTCTGGATTCCACCCCGTTCTGGATTTTGTGGATTCCACCGGGTGGGGGCTTCGTGGATTTGGCGTCACAGTCGACCCTGGTGAGGGGACTGTGCTTGACCTCTGCGAGTCTTGGAGGGGAGGTGGTCCGTCGGCTAGACTGCCGACTCTGGAGCTGGAAACCAGGGTTTGAGTCTCGGGGTTGCGTCCTCTTCCGGTGATTCTGGGCAAATCACTTAATCTCCCCGTGCCTGAATGTGTAATGTAAATACGGTGCTCAGGTAAAGCGCTCCAATACCTTCGGTTCGAGCTCGCGCTATACTAATATGCAAAAAAAAAAAATTGGGGCACCTCCCTGCTCTGCGCTCGTCACGTTTGGGAGACGAGCTGGGCACTTGCTGCCACATGTGGGGATAGCGCTGTGTGCCGGTGTGGTCCCTGTGTGCTGGTTGACGGGTTGAGATTTTGGCTTGTGGGATTGCGGGGGCTAATGGGTATAAAGTACCAAAGATGTCACCAAGGGTAATTTGCTTGCCGTACAAAGTAAATTACACTTAACTCTAAATATGTATCGGCAGCATGACCAGCTCGGTCAAGGCATTTAAGTCGGGGTGCCGCTGGGCAGCAGTTCAACTCAAAACATGGTTGTCGCTGGCCAGCCCCCACATTGAAATTGTCCCAGTACCATTGCAATGAAAGCCTTTGTAGGAGTTATCTATCATGTTTAAGGAACAGATGTTGCCGTTCCGAGGTATTGGACGCCTCGTATTAAGGCCTAAGAGGCAGACCGCAAGAACGAGCCAGAGGCTGCCTCTATTAGAGAACAGAAGGGTGCCCTTTTGGAGTGCTGCTGGTAGAGAGTCAGCGGCTGCCAAAATCAGCCCTTGGCAGCTGGTTGCTTGCATGTTTGCGTGTTCTTCGCACATTCTGTTTTGTCTTTTAAGTGTTGCAATGGCTTACTAAGGGTAAATTACTGCATCAAGTTTACCTGTGCTAAATTTGACCAAGCGGTTTCTGGTGCGTGGCACCGTTACTTAATTGTTACACCAGCGCTTGGGACAGTCCGCCACTGGTTGGCGCTGTCTGTCTATTTTAGAGATGACCACAACAGGCACAGATTAATTCAACTACATTAAAATTATAATTGCCTGCTGCACATGCCATTCGTATAGTTTCGGGGAGCTGGAATAGCTTGTATTGCCACACTTGCACAAGTGTTAGGGTTAGCAGATTGCCAGCACGGCAGGAGCAATTTGTGGTGTAAAACGAAGTGGCCAGGACAATGTTTTTGCAGAGTAAGGAATTATATTGTCTTTGCTGGCCCGGTATTCTGCCGCCTGCGGTGTCCTTCTGGCAGAGCGGATCAGGGGCCGTGTGCCTGGCACGGGGCAGCGGCTCACGGGCAGGGCGAACCCTCAGACAAAGCGTGAGTCAGTGCGGCACCCGGATGGTGAGAGTGTAAAGTGATATAAGTGACGAGTCTTGGAAGTTACAGCTACAGCGATGAAAGGTGGCACTGCGGGTAAGTCGGGTTTTATCAATTGAAAGGTTACAATGTGCTTTGTAGGGTGGGGGTAGGGCCGAAGCCTGTGTTTGGCGGGATGCCTGCGCACTACCCACCACTAATGATTTGCGCAGCTAGCAGGGAGATATGTAGGTACGGGGGCGGAGTACACAGACAACGACTGCTCCCGTCCCATCTACCTATGAGCCAGTGCCTCCTCAGGGAACCGCAGGCTAGCGTCTTCTGACTCTCTGCACTACGCAGCATGCGCTCTTCCAGCGCCAGTGTAGCGGGGCATCGGCTGCCTGAGTGGTGACCCTTGAAGGAGTGTTACCAGCGTGCCCTGTCCTTGCGCCGGAGTGCGTCTGTATTGTTTACCTTATTTGCAATTTCATATAGCGCGGGCTAGGCCCGAAGGCAGTAGGGATTTTCAATGTTAGCAGGATAACTAGGTACTGCGAGTCGGGGCCTACCAATACACACAAGCTAATGTTTGCTTTGGCCTCTAGGGGTATTCTGCCTTGGAGTCACTGGCCGACGCTGATGGGTCCTCTGTTTGTGTCTGACACTGAGCGGGCAGGGAGTCTCGTGCTCGGCAGCAAACATATGGCCTGTAGAACATGCTGCTGTGGGACGCTTGTCTCTCAAGCAGCACCCTTGGCAATGTGTGTGGTAGGTGTCACAGTCATGTGACTGAACAGTGGGAGTGCGTGCGCAACCCCGCAAGCTATGCGTGAGGGAAGAATATGGAGGGTTCTGGCCTTCTATTGTGGGATAGCATGGCAATACTTTAGATCACTTTGCTTAGTGTATTAGTAGTCCGTGTCTGTTATGCAGGGATACTAACTAATGGGGCGTTGGGTGCCTCCTCCAGCACAATTACGTGGGGTGCAGCAGTACCTGGAACACCCAGTTGGGTGGGAGACATGCTGCGGCCAGTCTTGTTGGTATCGCATCTCACACTAGGGGCACCTTTCATCTGGGATTTTAATGGAGGGAGGCGACCGAGCCTCGCACTACATGTGTCATCATCTGTGGTAAGGCAGCTCCTCTCAGCCAGGTCACTGGAACTATGCAATGACACACCTTATGGCCTATATCCATGGACCTGCTGCAATTTCCGTCATCTCCAGCACAAATTGCAGTTAAATGAAATAAAGTCAGAGATGTCACAGCTCACACAGAGCAACAGTCTAAAACACATCAACGGGGGGTCACACGCAGTAGAAGGCCCAGGGCTAGGTGCACGGGAAATCTGTGTTCCCTTATACAGTTATTTATTTAGTATTCAACACGTACTAAGGTGGGGATACCTTGGGCATTATTTACATTCCTGATCGTTCGTAGTGATGAAGTAAGTGTCCCAAGTTGCGCAACATGATACACTTGTGTATAGGAAGGTTGTTAAAAGCTTCTGTTGGTCTAACAGTGCCAGGTCATTGGGGACCCTTGTACAAGAAACAAACAGGAGTGGTTACCCAACCTGTGGGTTAGAAGGGATGTTGCCAAGAGCAGAACTCAAACTAATTAGCTTTAAACACATTCAAGATGATTTAAGTGACATGCCTAGAAGCTGTAAATGTTGTGCTAAAGGGATGGCATGCCAAGGGAGATATCTTCCAGATTTCACAGGATCCCCTCAATCCAACATCCCTAAAGTAAACGGAGGATGCCTGATGGATTTGTTAGACCTGTTATTAGTTTTATTAAACACACCAGGTACCATGAAGTAGTGACTAATGTACTGTAATCATAGGTACTTCCAGGACACTGGTCGTCCAATACACACACCTCCAGACAGGACTGGCCGCCCCCCCCTTGAGCAAAGGGAAGTAAAACATGATAGGGATTAGCATGCTTTTACAGACGTTTGTGGCAAGCTCGCACATGGGGGTGTCCCGCTGAGTTTGGGGGCAGGTTAGCAGGCTTCACCTTGTCACTGCTCTGTCAGAGCCAGCAGACCCCTAGGGTGACAGCGCGCTAAAATACATGTCATGTTGGAGGTAGGTCCAGGATAAAAGGTCGTGCTTGGTGAGGCTCAAATCCAAGCGGTTGGGGTATCTTTCAAAGGGGCACATCGGGTTGGGCAGTACAACAATTTTCAAGTGCAACTGGGGATCTCCTCTTTTATGTCAGATCCTGCTCATTTGCTGTTTCCGCAGAGCTTGGGGCAGGGTAACGGGCCACACCTTGTCTCTGTGGGTTTGATGTGTGGCCGGGTCTTTTGACCGAGTAGAAGCATTACCGCTGGGTATTCTGGGCATGAAGGAATGCCAGGCAAGAATCGAGCGAAGGCAAGTAGTGGTACTTTTTGGGGCATTTGTTGGATTGTCTCTCTGGCAGACCACCATGCAAGGGGACTGTCTTAGGTCACGCACATCAGGCAGAGGTGCCCAGTGGAAGCACATGAGGGGGACTGAACAGGACAGAACAGGACACGGCACAGGTTAGATGCCGGCGAATGGTGGCTACACTACTGCACAGGGCAAAGTAAACCTGGACTGAGTCTCATGCGGGGAGTGGTGGTGTTGGTGGTTGCTACCTCAGTACACAGGATCACTCCCTGTGGGGTCTATTGATCATCTCTATGGGCATTAAATTTACAGCCTCTCTAGTCTCTGCCATACTGTGAGTAGGTTAGCCATGGACTTTAATAAAGTGCTGCAATGGCCCTCTATTGCTATAGTACAGCATCTAGTTTACCGGTGCTTACTGGACCATCATTAGCACCAGCAGCGACGCACACGGGCAGCGGTATAGCTTCCTTTTATTTCGCCTGGGTTTGGGGCTGGCAGGGTTATCAAACTGTGCAGACAGAAACAGAATAGGCAAAGATAGGCATACCTGGGCTTGTACAACGCGCACTCAGCAGTAGGTTTCAGCATAATCCTGGTATACCGTTGGTAAAATACGTAAGGTTATGGGCTACTCACGAATAGGCACCTTCTGCCAGCTGGGGCGTGAGCGGGCCATTCCCAGGAGGGTGCGGGTTGCCTTGATAGTACTGATATGGAGGGGAGGGAGCACTAATACGGACAACTACGAGAGCACATTCTGCAGTCATAATTATGGTTAAATTGATTGCATGTTACCAGTTGCTCCAGTTAAGCAATTTTCCTTGGGAGTTGTCAGCAATCATTCGGACTGCAATTTTGGTTGGTGCCGGTTGGCAGGCCTTTTTAGATGTGGGTTTCTAGCTCAGGCATGCCCAAGTATGGGTCAGGTGCTTGAAGTCTGCCCTGGGAGACAAGTTCACAGGCATGTGGAGCGGTAGAACTGTAAGGGGCTTGGGCCCGACCTCTGGTCACAGGTTCCGATCCTGGTAGGTTCACTTAGCATTTCATCCTCCTGAGGTCGATATATCGAGTACCACTGAGTTGAGTAACAATAAACATGTGCAAATTCTCCCGCCCTTTAGCCTTGGCTGGCAGCCATGCAGGTTGTGGAATTTGTCATCCAACGAGTGTGCTTTGGTCCAACGGGTCTCCGGTTACAAAGTTTCAAGTAGACCACATCATGCAGGCATGCTTGCAATTGTCAGGACAGACAGGGGGAGACAAGAGATTCAGCAGCCACTCCTTCAGGATTGGGGCGGCAACCACAGCCTTCCTATCAGGGATGCCGCCTGAGCGAATTAAGCAGGTAGGGCGCTGGGAGTCGCAATGCTACAAACGATTTTTAAGGCCTTGAGCTGAAGGATATGGCGAGAGGACTCTTAGGTACCATGTTGCAACCGACAGTCAGGTGCTTAAAGGTGTACGGTTTTGGCCCGGATTGACAAATGATGTTGCAGTAATGTGGTGTTGTTGTGCAATTGTAGATTATTAGAATATAAACGCTACAACAATTATGGTTTTCAAACACAACATCTCTTTATTTACCAGGAACCTAGGTCACAGAGATAACGTGGCTAGGTTACCCAGGTATGCGCTGGAGCGAGCTGATGAGGAAGCTGCAGCAGAGACTTGGGGAGGGATCGGTCCACCTCCTATTCTGGTCATACACTTGGGAGGGAATGACCTGACGACTCTGGGGAGGAGAGTACTGCTCCAAGACATGAGGGACATCATGTGTCAGTTGAGTAATCAGCTTGGGGCATGTGAACTGTGGTGGTCTTAAATTTTACCTCGCCCAGTTTGGCAAGGAGCCCGATTTGGAGACGCCATTGAGATATCACGTAGGAGAGTGAACAGCGCCAGGCGTAAATTCACGGAGCAAAGGGGATTTGGCTTCATCAGTCATGGTTTTCTTCATGCCAAGTCTACTGGATGCTGGGAAGTGGATGGGATTCACCTCTCAAGGGTAGGCATGGACTTATTTTTGCTGGGCCTTGGGGAGGCCTTGGAAGCAACAGGCTGTAGGTAGGACTATCTGCCTTGGTGGGGGGCCCTGGTGGTGACGGTGGCCACCCCCAGAGCTGTGGAGGAGTTACAGGGCGATCCAGAGTCTGCAAGGTACAGAAGGGTACTATATTGCAGCAGCACAACAAGGGTGCTAAGCCAAGGATACCCAGGGATGTCTTAGCGTGTCCCCTGGAAGAACTACGGCGCCCCGTTACCCTACGGGCAGTTGTGGGTCTGAGCAACCGGGGGCTGCCTGGAACGCTCCGCCCACCTGTTGGGGGGCATGAGTAAGGGAGTGGACTGGCGGTCCACTGATGGGAGAGGTGGCCTCTCCCAATAATGGGTAACCACCGATTGGCGACGTCCACTGTGCTATTTGGCTCATCAGACGGGCAGGCGGCATAGGGGCTGGCCTGCCCTGGGATCGCCCGTAAGATAACCCACCATGTTGGCATATTGGTTATGCAAATAAACCTGCAGCAAAATTTCTCCACTAAAAAGGTGTCGTGTGGTTTATTTATGTATGTTGCTGTATGAGAACTGAGTGTTGCCGATATTGGCACTATGCCAAGGCTGCCCAGGGGGGCCACGTAGGGGACCCTCCAACAGGGCGGCCGCCTTAGTGCCACAGGAAGGCACAGAAGTCTGCTGACTAGGCTACCTGGGCTAGGGACCAGGGGGTCTGTGGGCCGCGTCACTTCTGGCCGTGGGAGGGGGACAGGGGTACAAAAGCCTTCCCCCGCCCACTGTACGGTCTCTTGACCGCTACCCGTCTCGCTGTTTCCCACCCTACCGCTTACCCTGCGGACGGCCAAAGGGTAGTACGGGGAGGGGAAGAATCTAACTTATTGTTTTGTGTTGCAGGAGGAGTTACAGGGCGATCCAGAGTCTGCAAGGTACAGAAGGGTACTATATTGCAGCAGCACAACAAGGGTGCTAAGCCAAGGATACCCAGGGATGTCTTAGCGTGTCCCCTGGAAGAACTACGGTGCCCCGTTACCCTACGGGCGGTTGTGGGTCTGAGCAACCGGGGGCTGCCTGGAACGCTCCGCCCACCTGTTGGGGGCGTGAGTAAGGGAGTGGACTGGCGGTCCACTGATGGGAGAGGTGGCCTCTCCCAATAATGGGTAACCACCGATTGGCGACGGCCACAGTGCTATTTGGCTCATCAGACGGGCAGGCGGCATAGGGGCTGGCCTGCCCTGGGATCGCCCGTAAGATAACCCACCATGTTGGCATATTGGTTATGCAAATAAACCTGCAGCAAAATTTCTCCACTAAAAAGGTGTTGTGTGGTTTATTTATGTATGTTGCTGTATGAGAACTGAGTGTTGCCGATATTGGCACTATGTGTGTGGGCTATATAAATAAGGGCGTGGCTTAAAATATGTGAAATGTAATCATGTGCTTGAAAAATTCATGACTGGAGTCTTACTGACAAAGTATAACCATAGTTAGCAGGCAGCAAGGTATTTATTTAACAGGTCACAAAGCAGCATCATGCTTGGCTGAGACAACAAGGCACCGCACATGGTGAATTTAAATGTCATTGGCCCCTTCACTGCTCGCTGTCGCTGCCCTCGCAGAGTCAACGGGGATAACCTGGTTATTCAGTTGGAATGAAATACTTTCTTAGGCCTGGGAACTGCAGGGGTAGAACTTAGTATCCACTGTGGATATCGCCACAGGACCCCAGAAAAGGCTTCACCATCTCCGCCTGCCTCCAGTCCCATATCTTCAAAAATAGGGAGGGGCTTATTTACACGCCCCTTGCGCCACTTTTGCGTCATTTTTAACATGGGAAAAGTGACGTACAGGTGGCGCAAGGGGCTTGTAAATAAGCCCCGAAGTGCCTAGAAACAGGCGCAATTCAGGCACTGACCGTGCTTACAAGCCTCGGTTGGGCACTGCACTGGCTTGAGCAGGCAGCCTGCACCAGCCTCACCAGCAGTGGGACTGGACACTGGACATGTAAACCTGTCTTTGCCAGCCTATGTTGGATATATAATGTGGGCAAGGTCTCCAACATGATGCCACCCCCTGGGGCCGTGCAGTGGTATTTTATTTTAGCCAGAGATGCACATTAGGTTCCATTTCAATAATTGTTTTTGTTTGTTTGCCAGGGCTCAGCCCCGCCAGTGCTGCCCCACAAACATTGTTCTCTGAGTCAACCCTCCTGTGTTGTAGGTTGAGGTTGTAAACCTTCCCAGTAATTGGAGTTTTGCTTCTTGGAAGCTCATTTATGAAACTCTCTGCCCTAATATCTTGAAGCCCCGCCCCCCCCTGCCTGTCACCATAGCTCTCTGGCGCATGCGTCTCACGGGGTGTAGAATCATCAGCATCCATGTGGGCAAGACCCTGACAGCTGATGATTGTCGTTTCATTGCAGTTGCATTTATGATCAATCAATCAATCAGTAATCTTATAAAGCGCGACTACTCACCCGTGAGGGTCTCAGGGCGATAAGGAGTTGCCCTTCGAACGTCACCGGGCGTTTGTGGTGATGTCACACTCCTCTTTTGTGATGCCCGTCACCTGTCATTTCCAAAGTCATCAAACACCTCTTTTGTGACGTCCTTAAACTTGTCATTTGCAATGTCATCAGACACATCGTTTGTGATGTCATCAGACTCTTTTGGGATGTCGCTAGACTTGTCGTTTGCAAAGTCGTCAGTCAGGTTTGTGACGTCATTAGATTCAGTGTTTGTGATGCCACGAGACTCTTTTGTGATGTCGCTAGACTTGTCGTTTGCAAAGTCGTCAGACACGTTTGGGGTCAGTGTTTGTGAATTTATGAGGCTCTTTGTGATGTCCTTAGCCTCGCCCTTTACAGCGTCATCAGCCTCAGCATTTCCTTCATCATCAGATGCCTTTTTGTGATATCATTAGACGTGTCCTGGGTAGTGTCACCAGACTGTCCTCTTATCAGACTCATATGTGATGTCAGGGGACTTGTCCATTGCGGTGTCACCAGACTGTCCTCTTATCAGACTCATATGTGATGTCAGGGGACTTGTCCATTGCGGTGTCATCAGACTGTCCTCTTATCAGACTCATATGTGATGTCAGGGGACTTGTCCATTGCGGTGTCATCAGACGTAGCATTTATGAAGTCATGACTCATCTTTTGTGATGTCACTTGACTTGTTTTCAATGCCACAAACTCAGCATTTGTGGCGTCATCAGGTGCCTTTTTTCTGGCACCATCAGCGTTACTGGTTGCCCTGTCATCAGACTCTTTTGTGATGTCATTAGATTTACTTTCATCACATTTCTATTTTGTGAATTTATCCATCGTGGCGCTTGAATATCATTGTTTGTAATATCATTATGCTTGGCATATGTGATATCAAACAAACTCAGGGGGATATTTACAAGGAAGTGGCGGAGTGAGGCGTTAGCCATCATGGCTAAACTAACGCCTCGCTCCGCCACTTCAGAAACGCAAGGCTCCACCATATTTACGAGGATATGATTCAGCCTTGTGTTTCCCCCTAAGATGGCGCTACACTTAGCAGTGTAGCACTAACGCAGGCACCTTTGCACCATAGTGCAAAGGTGTCTGTGTGCAAATGGTGTATGTGTAGGAAGGTGTCCCTTCCTGTACATAAACAATCCTAAAATGCCATTGTGTCACTTCTATGTGTGCTGCTTCATTCAGCACACATGAAAGTCATAAAATGGCATTTTGTTTTGGATTGTTTATGTACAGGAAGGGACACCTTCTTGTACATAAACAATCCATGGCATTTTGCTTTTTCCATGTGTGCTGCACAAGGCAGCACACATGGAAAAAGCAAAAACAAGGAGAAATAAAGCATTTCTCCTCGTTTCGCCAACTTAAGACCAGGTTTTTCCTGGTCTTAATTTTGGCGCTGCCTCCTATTTACGGTGCCTTGGCAGTTCGGGCTGGACTGTTCCCATGAGGCACAGGGTCAAGATCGATTTGCATATAGCTGTGCCTGAACTGGGGTGGCGGAGTGAGCTAAAGAACGATGATGGATTCAACCCAGATCTGTGACTGGGGGTGAGTGTCTGAAAAGTTTCAGCACTCTGTCCATCATCTCCTTGTGTTTGCTTAGTTCGCTCTAAGCTGTTAACCCGAAACCGGTCCCAGGATGCTTGTTTCCGGTTCAGGGAAGACATGGCTTGGCAGTTCGGGCTGGACTGTTCCCATGAGGCACAGGGTCAAGACTGATTTGCATATAGCTGTGACTGAACTGGGGTGGCGAAGTGAGCTAAAAAACGATGATGGATTCAACCCAGATCCGTGACTGGGGGTGAGTGTCTGAAAAGTTTCAGCGCTCCGTCCATCATCTCCTTGTGTTTGCCTTGTAAATAGGGGGCAGCGTCAAAATCAATGGGTGTTGTGGTGGAACGCCCACCACAACACCCACTGCCCACCCCTTTCACGCTAAGCATAGCGTGAAACGGGGCCTTATTTACAGGGCAGCGTTAAGCCACGTCAAGTTGCTTAACGCTGCCTTGTAAATAAGCCGCAGCCCCTATCGCCACCACAACATTGGTAAAAGTGACGTTGTGGTGGGGATAGGGGGTTGTACATATGCCCCTCAGTTTCTTTACTTCCTGTGTCATCAATACTCATTGTTCGTGATGCCATTTTAACGTCATCAATCTGAGAGTTTGAGATGTCATCAGATTCACCTTTTGTGAGTAGATTAGGCATCAAACAGCATCTTTGATTGTCTGTGATGCCACCAGACTAGGCAGCTTCAGTGTTTCAGAATTCCTTTGCAGTTTCTGCCTCTCAGACCCACAACTTAACACTGCTGCAGCACCCTGGGAGAGTAAAACCGCAGGAGATAAACACATCAATGGAACATGCCTGCGCGTGCGCGTCACATTCACACGTGTAATGGGCTTTGAAACACCCCAGCCGCCTGAGACGTGCCTCCAGGGAGACTGTGCCTTGCAATATTCATCATGCTGCTAGGAGCCAGCATTCAGTGCATAACCACAGCAGCTCCGGGGGCTCTCCGGCATCCCCTGCATAACCACAGCAGCTCCGGGGGCTCTCCCGCATCCCCTGCATAACCATAGCAGCTCCAGGGGCTCTCCCGCATCCCCTGCATCTCCTGCAATTAACCACAGCAGCTCCGGGGGCTCTCAGTCGCTGCCCGCATCTCATGCAATTAACCACAGCAGCTCCGGGGGCTCTCCCTCACACTCGCTGCCCGCATCCCCTGCATAACCACAGCAGCTCCAGGGGCTCTCCCTCACACTCACTTCCCGCATCCCCTGCTTACCACAGCAGGTCCAGGGGGTCTCCCTCACACTCACTGCCTCTCTCTCCTCCCCACACGTGTGTTATATGTCCCTCAATGTCTCTTTCTCCACCTTATTCCATGGTCACCTTTCTTTACCAAGTCTCTCTCTCTCTCTCTCTCTCTCTCTCTCTCACTCTCTCCCTTCTTTCCTCACACTTTTAGCTCCTCTTTTCATTTCTCCCTCCACTCACTACTATTTCCACCTCCCACGCTCGTTCATCCCGCTTCCTCCCATTCCTTTCTCCCTCTCTGCTTCTTATTTATCTGGCATCTCACCTTCCTAATTATCTGGCATCTCCCTTTCCTATTTATCTGTCCCCTCCCCTTCCCATTTATCTGACCCCTCCCCTTCCTATTTATCTGGCCCCTCCCCTTCCTATTTATCTGCCCCCTCCCCTTCCTATTTATCTGGCCCCTCCCCTTCCTATTTATCTGCCCCCTCCCCTTCCTATTTATCTGGCATCTCCCCAGCCCATTTATCTGACCCCTCCCCTTCCTATTTATCTGGCACCTCACTTTCCTATTTATCTGGCTCCTCCCCTTCCTATTTATCTGGCCCCTCCCCTTCCTATTTATCTGCCCACTCTCCTTTGTCCTCCCTTCACTCCTTTACCAGTCCCCTTTCTTTCTCACTCATTGTCTTCCCTCGATCTCTCTCTCATCAACATTCTCTCCCTCTCCCTCTCCTCTTTCCGCTGCAGTTCTCTTTCTCCTTCTACCTCTCCTCTCTTGCCCCTTCTCCTCTTCCCCCTTTCTCTGCTGTCTTTCTCATATCTCGTGCTCTCTGTGTCCTTTCTCTCTCTCCACTCTTTGTCTCTCTCCCAATATTTCTTTCTTGCTCTCCCTCTCTCTCTTTCTACTTACTATGTCCCTCTCACTTGGGCTTCTTGCTCTCTCTCTCTGACTTCCTCTGTTTTCTTCTCACTTTCTCTCTGTGCTAATATGTTTAGATCTCTTCTTCCATATACCTTCTCCCCGCCTCTCTTCTTGCTCTCACTCTCAATGCCTCTTGCTCTCCTTACACTCTTTCTCTCTGACTCTTTTACTCTCTCTTTGCCATTATCTCTTTCTTTCACTGCTGTCATTCTCTCATTTTCTACTTCTCTTTCTTTATTTACCTATTCCTCTTCCTCTCTCCTCCTCTGTCCCTCCATCCTCTGTAGATCTCTTGTGTTCTTTGTATCCTTTCTTCGTCTCTACAAATTTGTCTCTTTTGTTATCTCTCATTCTTTTGCTTATCTATCTATCTATCTATCTATCCATCTATCTGTCTATCAATCTTTTTCTGTACTTTCTTTGTTCCTTTCTTTCTATCTCTTTCTCATTCTCCAACTGTCTTTCTCTCCTCTGTCCTCTCTCTTCTCTCTCACTCTTGAATCCCTTTTCTCTTCTTCTCCTCTCTGTCAACATTTATACCTCCCTCTTTTCTCTTTCCTTTGCTGTCTCTTTCTTACTGCTTCTGTCTCACCTCTCTCTGCTCTAATGCTTTCTGTTCCTCTCTTTTTTCTTGTTCCTTTCTTTGCTTTTTTCCTTTTTTCTTCCTCAGCTTCTTACTTTTTCCTTTCATTCTTTCTTTGCAACTCTTCCCTGACATGACATACACTTTTGTGCGTAATGCATCTTGGAGCCTTTGCTACTGCGTCACGGACTAGTTTACCTTTTCTGTCAGTTCCGACGTTACACCCAGCAGAACTTGGATCTTGCCTTTTTTGCTTCACTCCATGAAGCTAATGACCTAAAAGAAATTCCCTATAGCATTAAGGGTCTGATTATGATTGCCGGGGGACCGCCCCTCGGTCCAACCGCAGGATTACAATACAGGCGGTTGGACCCACAGTGGTCGGGGTCGAAGACCACTGCCTCCTCCAAGATCACTGATCCCGACGGGGCGGCGGTTGGATTCGTAGTCTAGAACGGCAGCGGCGCTGAGTCAGGCACTGCCGTCGGGATTACGATATCCCTTTCTGACAGTCTTTTCATGGCAGGAAAACCACCATGAAAAGGCTGTCGAAAACAGAATTTGGGGGCCCCAAACAGGGCCCCTGTCCATCATGGGCCACTGTAAAGTGACCTGGGTGGCACATGTAGTGCTCCGACGCACCTCCATGCATCATGTGCCATGCACCACGTGGTCCATGGAGGTGCTTGAAGCGCTCTTTTTCACAGCGGCTTGTGCTGCAGCCCTTTTCCTGGCACGCCGTATAAGCCACAGTGAAAAGGTGCACTTTGCGACCACATCGTAATGCGGCGGTCGGACCACCGCCAGCTTGTCGGGCGGTCTCCTGACCGCAGCAATAGCGTGCGGCGGTCCAACCGCCTGTTATCATAATGAGGGCCTATGTTTGTGTTCCATTACATTAGTGAACAGAAGTGTTGAAAGAAGAGTATGTTTTTGTGAGAGGGGCCACTCTTGGCCCTCATGCTCTGTGTAAAAGACCACTTTAATAGAAGCAAACAGCTCACAAACACTGAAAATCTCTCTGCCTAGTTTCATGCACTAACTATCCCTAAACAATGGTCTAACTGCAGAACCCAACCCATCCTCCAACCTCTAAACAGGACCCACCCCTTAAGGCTTTGGAGTCCCCGCTCTCCATTCAATGTTCAACACATTAACATCTTCATCTAAAAACTCCTTTTTCCTATTCTTTGTGCTTGAGTCTCCATTGCATTTCTTTTCAGCCTGCCTACACTAGGCCCAGGCTGTCTCCTATTCCATCAGAGATGAGATATTGCTCTGTATTTCTCTTCTCTTAACCTCCACCCCCGTCTTATACTGAGATCTCTCTGTCAAGCACCAGAAACAATCCTCCCTTTAGAAGTTCTTTTAGTCTCCACACTCCTTGTCGCTCCCCCATGCTTCTCCCCCAGTCCTCCAGCACTTCCTTCACTTTCAATATATAAATCCTGTTAACCAGCAGGAGGAAGGCCATCCTGTACTGCCTAAACAGCACAGGATATTTGTACCCTATGTACTCATGGTTAACTGCCCCAATCTCACCACCCTGCAGAATCCCAGACCCTTCCCTATTCACATCCTTGCAAGCTCTGTCTAAGGCTGCCTGTTTCCTAACACCCCCCTGGGCAGCAGTTGTGCCCAAATGATGTCCGGACTATCCCACATGCATCACCTTAAAGCCTTGTTCATCATTTTCAGCCATTCAAGACGAGACAGGTTCACCAGGTCATTTGAGATCAAATGTACCAAAATCATGTCCGACCCAGGCCTGCACGTGCGCAACTCATACAGCATGGGCAGCAGCGGCTGCACCTCACACCCCCACTGAATTACCTAAAAATTCAGCACGATTATATGTAATTATGCGGGAAGAGTAATTCTGCATTTAGCTGTACTGTCTTAATGCAAAAATGCCCCATTGCGTCCAACAGGGATGTGAGGATGTATTTTGCACTAAGAAATAGCGCTAAATGTAATGGCACATGAATAGTAAGCAGCCACCCAAGCCTGCTAAATTTGCTCTCGGGTAGGATTTTCACCCAACTTGCTCCCAGTAATTTAGCATTATTTTCTTAGCACAAAATGCACCCTGCACGCTCACGTCCAAAATGGACACGAGGGGGCATTTGGGGTAAGAAAATAGTGCTAAATGCCGCTCACACTTGCTAAATATGCTCTTGCTGTAAGATTTTTCCCACAAATTACTCTTAATTACGTGAGCGGGCATAATAGCGTTATTATTGGTAATTATGTGTCATACATGAAATTACTTCTATCCCTTTGGCATAATTAAAATTACACCTAGCCCTCAGTAGCACCAGGGGGTATATTCACAGGGAAATGGCTCAGCACTGTGGCAAAATGTGCAGCACCGCATTTCGTCATTTCAAAATCACAGGGATGCACCGTATTCATAAGAAAATGGCGTGTCCCTGTGTTTTTCCTTGTGCCGGCGCTAAAAACAGCTGCCTAGTGCCAACACAGACACCCTTGCGCCATACGGCAAGGGTGCCTGAGTTGCAGGGACACCTTCCTGCACATAAACAATCTTTAAAGGCGATTTTCAGAGCAAAAACGAGGAGAAGTAAAAGTTGTTCTCCTCGTTGTGTCAATCTAATGCCTGCTTTTGCATGGCGTTCGTTTACGGCGATGCCTCCGATTGACATATCCTTGTAAATCTGAGGCAGCGACAAAAAGCAATGGGTATTGCGGTGGAATGTCCACAGCAACACCCATTGCACGCCCCTTTCACGCAGAAAACTGTGTGAAAGGGTACCATATTTACAAAGCGGCATTAAGCCATGTAAAGTGGCTTAACGCCGCTTTCTAAATATGATGCAGGACATTGCGCCACTGGAACGTCAAAAAAAGTGACATTCCGGTGGCGCAATCCCCTTGTAAATATGCCCCCATTTTCCTCTTAAGACCTACTTGTGATGTTTACGTACAATGGTCAAGGGCGGGTGGGGCTCTATCTACTGCCTCTGCAGGCCCCGCCCCTAGTTCTGTACCAGGTGCAAGGGTGGGTGGAGCTCTATCTACTGCCTCTGCAGGCCCCGCCCCTAGGACTGTACCAGGTGCAAGGGTGGGTGGGGCTCTTATCTACTGCCTTTGCAGGCCCCGCCCCTGGTACTGTACCAGGTGCAAGGGTGGGTGGGGCTCTATCTACTGCCTCTGCAGGCCCCGCGCCTGGTACTGTACCAGGTGCAAGGGTGGGTGGAGCTCTATCTACTGCCTCTGCAGGCCCTGCCCTGGTACTGTACCAGGTGCAAGGGTGGGTGGAGCTCTATCTACTGCCTCTGCAGGCCCCGTCCCTAGGACTGTACCAGGTGCAAGGGTGGGTGGAGCTCTATCTACTGCCTCTGCAGGCCCTGCCCCTGGTACTGTACCAGGTGCAAGGGTGGGTGGAGCTCTATCTACTGCCTCTGCAGGCCCCGCCCCTAGGACTGTACTAGATGCAAGGGTGGGTGGAGCTCTATCTACTGCCTCTGCAGGCCCCGCCCCTAGTACTGTACCAGGTGCAAGGGTGGGTGGAGCTCTATCTACTGCCTCTGCAGGCCCTGCCCCTGGTACTGTACCAGGTGCAAGGGTGGGTGGAGCTCTATCTACTGCCTCTGCAGGCCCCGCCCCTGGTACTGTACCAGGTGCAAGGGTGGGTGGAGCTCTATCTACTGCCTCTGCAGGCCCCGCCCCTAGTACTGTACCAGGTGCAAGGGTGGGTGGAGCTCTATCTACTGCCTCTGCAGGCCCTGCCCCTGGTACTGTACCAGGTGCAAGGGTGGGTGGAGCTCTATCTACTGCCTCTGCAGGCCCCGCCCCTGGTACTGTACCAGGTGCAAGGGTGGGTGGAGCTCTATCTACTGCCTCTGCAGTCCCCGACCCTAGTACTGTACCAGGTGCAAGGGTGGGTGGAGCTCTATCTACTGCCTCTGCAGGCCCCGCCCCTGGTACTGTACCAGGTGCAAGGGTGGGTGGAGCTCTATCTACTGCCTCTGCAGGCCCCGCCCCTAGGACTGTACTAGATGCAAGGGTGGGTGGAGCTCTATCTACTGCCTCTGCAGGCCCCGCCCCTGGTACTGTACCAGGTGCAAGGGTGGGTGGAGCTCTATCTACTGCCTCTGCAGTCCCCGACCCTAGTACTGTACCAGGTGCAAGGGTGGGTGGAGCTCTATCTACTGCCTCTGCAGGCCCCGCCCCTGGTACTGTACCAGGTGCAAGGGTGGGTGGAGCTCTATCTACTGCCTCTGCAGGCCCCGCCCCTAGGACTGTACTAGATGCAAGGGTGGGTGGGGCTCTATCTACTGCCTTTGCAGGGCCCACCACTCGGACTGTGAAAGGCAGCGAGTCTTCTAAGACCCTCAATGCTGCCCGGTGCAGGGTTCCACCTCTAATTCACTTTGGGTTCGCTATCAAAATAATGAGGCAAGCGCTGGAAACTGGAAGACAAGAGAAAGGTTTATTTCTCATGAGGAGATCACGTCAACTGCAGACACCGGGATGTCTGAGGGAGGTGTTCTGCTGATAACTCCTTTGGCTCTTCCTTTTATACAGGTTTGACACAATGCATTGGTTTCATCAACATGGTTACACAAGCTTGGGGTCCCCGCCCCGGGCAGGTTGTCACACAAGCCCAACAGTAATTCTCTTCCCACCCAGGTCAAACAGACAATCTTATCTTGCAGCTGGACCTTGCTTCAGGGTCTAAAACATGTGAGACCGGCCAGATCTAAGAGTCCGTTCTGTTGATAAAAACAGGTCCCATTGTTGGTAACAACAAGTCTTGCTGTTTGCAGTGCAATAAATCATGTTGCAAGAGTCTTTTTGGTGTTTGGAACCTGTTTGTGTAACTAGGTGCAGTGAGGGGTAGAGTGTCCAAAGGTTTGCCTGAAAACAGAGATGAGAGGAAAAACGAGTTTGTGGCAGCAAGTGGCGCTGAGGTTTGTTGCGGCAAATAGAGTTTATAGCCCCCAGCACACGTACCAGGTCGGTCAGAGGGATGCTAGTAAGGGCAGGGTGAAACAAAGGTGACCAACAGAGTACAAAATGGCTGTGATAGATTAAAATGACTGCAACTTATGTGCACATAGAATTCCACCAGACAAGATGGCGCAGGTAATGTTCACGGATTGTCGTTTTCCTTTTAACAGTGGCCCCTTTGAACATAACTAGCCAGCTTGTCAGTCTATTTCGATCTCCATAATGTCCTGTATCTCTTGATCATACATTACTCTCATTTTTGTTAGCTGAGTGTCCATAGTCTTAGGGTGCAAGGTAGTTATGCAAAGAGAACACAAAGGTGGTATACAGTGTATACCCAAACAACAACCACATATTGTCAATACTGGGACCAAGAGAATCATTGATATTTTCCAACCCCACTCCTTCAAGATGCCCCAAAGCCAACTTCCAATTGTCCAACTCTGATCTTTGATGAATTTCTGAAGATAGTCTATGGAGATGTTCGATTGCTTCATAGACAGAAGGTGAATTATCAGGAATGTATACACAGCAGCTGGCACCGATGATGCTCTGCAGGGGCTGTGTAGGTTGGTGGCAAAACAAAGGCGATGTAGCACGTGCCCCCCCAGTTTCTTGGGAGCCAGGTGTAGGCTTTGGTTCCACAAACAAAGTACATATTGGGTGATGCAACAAGCGCTGGGGGTTGGCAGTGTTCAAAGTCCTTACAATGCTACAGGTGCTGTGACCCACATTCTTAGTCCCACGGCCTTCAATGCATACAAGGCCAGAGACGTTCACCACAGATAGGGCCACAGTCAGTGTTGCAGCAGTTCTTTTCTTCAGGTAGGAAAATGTGGCTCTGTCAGGATTATTGAACACTTGCATTTCCACTCGTTCTTTGGAGGGGACATTAATCTGGAATGTCGCATTGAAGGTGTGAGGGCAGAAGGGGGCGGCTGTCCTTCCTGTTTTGTTTTGCCAGAACTCGTTGTAGAACTTTCTTATAGGAGCATCATCCAGGCAAGGCAAGATCCGTGAATAGAAAAGGGCGAAGGGATGAAAGGGATGGAATGTTCAGTGGCATGTGGTAACAGCCCACAGACCCAACAGTTGGTAGCATTGGTGGCAAGATTGTGCTGGTGCAACATCTGCATGAAAGAATTATTCCAGAATTCTTTGCGTCGTTCTCGGAGATGTGGCGGTAGTGATACCAGGTAGTGTTCTTTCTTGGTGGTTGGTTGCATGGTGGGTGACAATGTTCTGTATGCAGGTGCATTCTCTTCAATGATCCAGAGTGCGACCATTAGCAGGAGACAGGTGAGAAATGCGGCTACAAGTGCAATTGTCTTTGTGCTGTGCAGGTTAGCAGTCTTGGTGTCTTTGCGGTGGTTTTGCAGGTGTTCAGTTTATCAGGACTTGCCAGGGGCCCGTCCACCTAGGCTCCAGATTCTTCGTTCTTTGGAAGTTGCGAATCATTACATGGTCACCTGGCTTTATTTCATGTCCCGGGCCACTGGATACGTCAGGCAAGGCTTGCTGCACCTGTTGGTGGATAATTGTTAGCTCGTTTGTCAATTTATGCAAGTAATCCGACATTAATATGTTCAGGACATCGTTAATGGAGGTGCCGCCCAAATGCTCAAAGGGGTGGTCAGGGACTCCAAACCCTCCCCGTGGTACTACTGTCCCCTTCCCTGGGTTGTGTTGTAGGCAGACTATACATTGTTGTACTAGGCGTTTTGCAGATTCTGCTATCTTGACGTTATGCCATACTCTGGTGATTAGTTCAATCATGGGGGAGGAGCCTATGTGTGCTGGTAAATGTGCCATGGTCAATATGGGGATGAGGTAGGCATTGGGTAACAGCCATTTATTTCCGTCTTTAGTTCTCCAGCAATCTTCCTCGTCTTTTAGTCCCACCTTTTCCCACTTGGTCAATTCGTCTTGTGTGCCTGTGGTCTGTATGTCCCTTACAGTGGTCCTAGCGTCAGTCCATCGTTCAGCTTGTGACCTGGTCACATACATTCGTGTCGTAGTTCTGTCTCCTGCCGTGGCTCGGGCAGTAACGTCTGCTAGTGCATTTCCCTGTCCAATGAGATCAGTCACTTTCCTATGTGCTTGGCATTTTATCACTGCTAACTTCTTGGGGAGGAGGACTGCTTGCGTCAAGGCGGAGACTAAATCTCCATGCAGGATGGGTGCACCGTGTGAAGTCAGGAACCCTCTTTCTTTCCATAAGATCCCAAAATGGTGAACCACCCCGAAGGCATATTGGCTGTCGGTGTATATGTTAACTGTCGTGTCAGTCGCTAAGATACATGCTCGTGTGAGGGCAATGAGTTCTGCAGCCTGGGCTGAACGGTGGGGAATACGGGCTGTTTTCAGAACGGTTCGGGATGTGGTGACAGCGTATGCAGCTGAGGTGGTGCAGTCGGGGAGTTTGATGCACGAACCATCCACCCATAGTTCTCCATCTGGTTCTAGAAAGGCGGTGTCTCTGAGATCTATCCTACTCTTTGTTTGTTCATCGGTTAGTGTCACACAGTCGTGTAGTGGAGTCACGCTAGGATCATTTTCGGGTAGGGGTAACAGTGTGGCTGGATTGAGGGTGGTGCATCGCTTTAGGGTAATGTGCGGTGCTAGCAGGGTCAACTTATATCCTGTCAGTCGGGCGCTAATCAAGTGTTGGGTTTTGATCTGGTTTAGTAGTGTGTCGACTGCATGGGGTACTAAAACAGTGACTGGATAGGAGAGTACTATTCCTTCGCTCTGGCGTATTGATACTGCTGCAGCTGCCACAGCGCGCAGGCACGCTGGCAGCGCTCTGGCTACTGGATCGAGGGTGGCAGAGAAATATGCACAAGGGCGTTGTTTGTGACCAATTGATTGTGTTAGGACAGACAATGCACATCCTTCCCTCTCGTGCGTGTAGAGGAAGAATGGTTTGGAGTAATCCGGGGTTCCTAGGACAGGCGCTGAACAAAGGGCATTGCGTAGTTCTTTAAAGGCTGACTGTCATTCGGGGGTCCAGGGGAGAGGTGAGGGGATGTCTTTAGCTAGGAGGGAGAGAAGGGGTTTGACAATGAGGCTAAAGTTCGGTAACCACTGACGGCAAAATGAAGTGAGACCTATCAAAGAGCGGACTTGTTTCTGATCTTTGGGGACAGGGGTGTCTAGAATTGTCTGGATCCTGTCAGGCGTGAGTTTCCTCCCTTCTTTGGATAAAAGGTGACCCAAATAGGTCACTTGTGATTTACAGAACTGCAATTTCTTTCGGAGACCTTGTGACCATTCTCAGCAAGAAAATGGAGTAGTTTGATGGTGGCTGTGACGGCTATTGGTATGGTGTCCGCTGCTAGAAGGATGTCGTATACATATTGTATTAGTGCCACTCCATCTGGCAATTGTATGGCGTCCAACTGTCTTTTAAGCGCCTGGCTATAGATGCTTGGGCTCTCAGTGTACCCCTGAGGTGCTCTGCAAAATCTGTACGAACGGGAGTTTAGGGTGAATCCAAATAGATAGCGGCTGTCCTTGTGTATAGGTATGGAAAAGAATGCGTTTTTGAGGTCAATTACAGTGAAGGTGTGTGGCAGTGGAGGGGATTAAAGTCAAAATTGTCGTGATGTCGGAAACTACTGGGTATTGTGGCACTACGATTTTGTTTATCTCCCGCAGGTCAATGATGAAGCGGTAGGCTTTTCCGTCTCCCTCTCCCTGTCTCTTTACAATCGGTAGTATGGGACTGTTACAAACATTGCTCACTACTTCCTCTACCACCCCTGCCTCTACCAAAGAGTGTATGATCTCTGTCAGTGCCTTCTCACCCTCTGGCGATATTTTGTACTGCGGTACTTTCGGTAGGGTTGCGTCCTGTCGTATTGTTACGTGTACAGGGTCAATCATCATTCGTCCTACGTCTGAATCAGCCCTAGCCCATAAGTGTGATGGCAAAGTGTCCAGTAGGGATGCGTCAGTCTCGGAGATGGGAAACATGTGCTGAGAAGGGTTCTCTCTATGGCGCTGGGGGTTGTCATACAGGACGACACGCAACCCCGTCTGGTGAGAATCTGATAGTCGCATGGAAGTGTTTCAAAAGGTCGAGACCCATAATGGCGTCTGGGGTGTTGGAAGAGAGGAGGAATGTCGTTTCGACGCTATTGTTGTCAAGGTTAAAAGGGATCGGTCGGGACAAAGGGTTGGTGGAGGGCGTACCGTCAAATCCTATTGAGGTCACATGTGAGCCTGACAAGGGTGCCCTTGGAATCAGTCGTTTGGATAGTGCACTACGTGTTGCTCCCGTGTCTACCAGAAATGGCGACTTTGTGCCCAGGACCTCAGCGGTAACATAAGGGCCTTGCTGATCAACATAGAGCTCGACTGGATCCCTCCCTTGCCCCTGGCTGTCCTATGCAAAGTCGTACGTATTGTCATAATCTGTCTGTTGGTACTGATTCTGTTTGGGATGGTCAAATGTGTTCACTCTTCCTGGCCTTTCCTCGCTTGCTTCACTCGCGTACCCTCTCCCACGTCCTCTTCCTCTCTGTCCACTTGCTATTTCCCTCGCCCCTCTGCCCCTACCAGCTCCTAACAAAGCCGGGCATTGGGTTTTCCAGTGTCCATATTCTTTGCAAAATGCACATTGATCCTGTCCTAGGTCTTGGCGTCCTACATATGATGTCGATGAATTGTTTCTAGGTGGCTGTACTCTAGGGGTATTCTGCTGGTATCCTCCCCTATATTGCTCCCTTCCTGTATTCGCCCCCTGGAGTTGTGCTACCATTACCCTTTCCTTCAAGTCCTTCTTTTTCCTTTCTGTAGCCCTGTCATTTTCGTTTCTCTGATGCTCATAGTACTGGGCCATTTGGAGAATGGCCGCCGGTTTAGATGCTGCCCAACTACTTTCGCTGGCTTGTAATTTCTGGGATACATCTGGCAGTAGTCCTTTGACATAGTTCTGCACAAATAAGTGGTGTCCGGTTGCGGTGGACATGTCTTGTCCACTGTAATCGGAGAACACCGTTTCAAATCTGGAGAAATACTCTGAGACATCCTCTTGTGGTTTCTGGCGGCACGCGGTTACTATGGACCAGTCTATCTTTTTCTCTGGGATCAGCGTTTTCACTTTCTGCACTATTTTGTCAGGGAGGTCCAATATTGCTTTAACCGGTTTTTGACCAGGGTTCCGCTGTTTATCTAGTGTGTTGAGTTGTTCCCAGGTATGACCAAGAAGTTCGGTATGGTCTATTTTCCTAATCTGTTTCCACACATCTGCTGGCAAACATAACCCGAAGAACAAGTCTATGTCGGCAAGTGTCATTATTGTTGATCCCAGAGCGGTACCTAGCTCGGTGTAAAAGGCGGTGGGGTTCTTTCGTAAATCCGGTAAAGATTTACGGAACGTCAAAATGTCCTGTCTGTCCCATGGTTGATACACCCAATTGTAGACCATCCTTCCTCTAGCGTCTTGATGGTTCATATCGTCATGAGTCCCTTGTCCTCTAGGAGGTACCAAATAAGGGGCAGCTTCTTTTATCGGCATCATGCTATCTGGTTTTTCCACCGGGGGTCCTGCTATCTTAGATGTCCTGTCCTTATCTATCCGTCCTTGTTCCACGAGGTGACGGAATACCTCCAGTGTGGATGAAAAGAGTTCTGTAACATCGTTGTCGCCTTCATCTCCGGTGTCTACCTTCCTATAGAGAGCCACTAGCCGCTCGGGCCCTACATCTTGATACTTCTCTTCATATGCAGTAAGAGTGTGGTAACAGAGACGTACAATAAAGTATCGTTTGCGGTTTTCAACATAGGAGTTGCATATGTCAGTTACATACTCTTCTCTCTCCTTCCTATCTATGAGGGATTTAACTATTTTATCAATGCCTGCTCGCTCATTTTTACTTAATCGCGGGACCCTGGGCGCTCCTTTTTCTTTTGATCCTACCTCTACTACTGTATCATTTGATGAGGCATTTGGTGTGGGTGACTCGGTGGGAGCAGAGGCGGTGGAGACTGAGGTGATCGTGCCATCTCCGGCTATACTTTGGTGGTCCTGGCGTTGTACTACGGGATGAGTAGGGGCGTAAGGGGGTGGCATGTATATGATTGGGGGACCTAACAATAAATCATCATCTACCCTTTGTTTTGCTGGTAACTTGGGGTAAAGAGTCGAGGGCGTTCTAACAGGGCATTGACCTGATATTTTTGATTCCTGTTCCTTTTTATCGATTTCCTTTTCTTTTAGTTTTTCTTCTAATCTTTTACAGGCTTGGTAAGCTGATTTTCGCGTTTCTTTATCTTGTCTAGCTTTGTCCCTTTTCTTTCTTTGAGCTGCCTCTTTTCGCCATAAACCAAAACTGTCAAACATGGCTGGTCTAGTTTTCTTTTTGTGGAGAGCTAATTCTAACGTTTCTATTTTAGCGGGATCGAAAGATCCCGTCAGTGGCCACTGATTTACCCGGTCCTTCCTAGTGTATTTATGCCATAGTTTGCTATAAGCTACGGTGGCTAATTCATACTTTACGTACATGTCCTTGTTAGGGGTGCCTTCCGGCGGTGCCGGCTGACTGACCTCTAACGAACGGTCTGGTCCAAAACAATTACAATCAAACAATCTAGAGAAAACAGGCATGACGTATTTATTGGTCAAAAATGAATATCTCAATCAATCAATTTAGACAAAAAGTCTGCACTACCTGTCCTTCGCTGCCTGCAAAGAGAGAGAATATTCCTATTCTTCGTTGTTTGCAAGCAGTGAAATGTCGCAAATAACTCAATATCAAAAAAGGAATACTAGTATTTCAATCAAACTATTCAATCAATCAATCAATTTAAGTCGTTTTTTCACGACCTTACCCGGACCGTATGGATGGTTCTTCGTATTCCCCTTCCAGCGCCTGGTTGTCCTCTCACTCCGACAATCAATGCGGCGTTCCTCTAAGGTCCCAGTCAGGACCGCAGGTCACTCGAGAGAGGTCCGTTCGGAAACGGTGAAGTTCAGTCGATCGGCAGCCAGACAAGGGTCTTCTCAGGCAGGTATACCCCAATCGTTTAGTCGTTCACTCCGTCGTTAGGACCTCTCTACCGGACCCACGCGTCGCTGATGGGCCCCTACGTTTGGGCGTCAATTTGTGAAAGGCAGCGAGTCTTCTAAGACCCTCAATGCTGCCCGGTGCAGGGTTCCACCTCTAATTCACTTTGGGTTCGCTATCAAAATAATGAGGCAAGCGCTGGAAACTGGAAGACAAGAAAAAGGTTTATTTCTCATGAGGAGATCACGTCAACTGCAGACACCGGGATGTCTGAGGGAGGTGTTCTGCTGATAACTCCTTTGGCTCTTCCTTTTATACAGGTTTGACACAATGCATTGGTTTCATCAACATGGTTACACAAGCTTGGGGTCCCTGCTCCAGGCAGGTTGTCACACAAGCCCAACAGTAATTCTCTTCTGACCCAGGTCAAACAGACAATCTTATCTTGCAGCTGGACCTTGCTTCAGGGTCTAAAACATGTGAGACCGGCCAGATCTAAGAGTCCGTTCTGTTGATAAAAACAGGTCCCATTGTTGGTAACAACAAGTCTTGCTGATTGCAGTGCAATAAATCATGTTGCAAGAGTCTTTTTGGTGTTTGGAACCTGTTTGTGTAACTAGGTGCAGTGTGGGGTAGAGTGTCCAAAGGTTTGCCTGAAAACAGAGATGAGAGGAAAAACGAGTTTGTGGCAGCAAGTGGCGCTGAGGTTTGTTGCGGCAAATAGAGTTTATAGCCCCCAGCACACGTACCAGGTCGGTCAGAGGGATGCTAGTAAGGGCAGGGTGAAACAAAGGTGACCAACAGAGTACAAAATGGCTGTGATAGATTAAAATGACTGCAACTTATGTGCACATAGAATTCCACCAGACAAGATGTTCACGATTGTCGTTTTGCTTTTAACAGGACTGTACCGGATGCAAGGGTGGGTGGGGCTCTATCCTCCGCCCCTATGACTGTACTGGATGCGAGGGCTGGGAGGAAGAGAGGGTCTTCCTTGGGCGGTCATTAATCCTGTACAGTGATGTGTTGAGGGTCAGTGCTCCATGCGGGCAGCAGGGCAAGCCATGTGCCAGCCCAGCGGTGCAATGTGTGCGCCCAGCTGATGAGGCACTTAGCTGGCAGCGAGAGGCGCTAATGGCTGAGGCGGGATCCCTTCCACACTAGGGCACAGACATTATCCGAGCCCTCGGTGGGCTCTGAAAGAGGAGGCTGCAGAGCTCTCTAATGGACGATAACTGTAAGGGATGTCTCACATGGTGTGGGAAGGTGGAGGGAAGGCTGCCTGTAAAGGCACTCATTCCACTCACTTCCAGTCTAAGGTGGTCCTGAGAGAAAAGACAGCCTGGAAGGGGGGGGGGGTCTGTATCCCTCTAACAGCTCCAGGAGCTTCGTCATCATGGAAAGAGGCGTGGAGAATGAATGAATGAATGAATGAGCGGCTTTTATATAGCACACAGCTACTGAGTGAGTGTCCAGGAGCTCGGCATAAAAGTAGAGGTGAGGAGGGGCAGAGTCCAATAGGTGTCCAAGAATCGCTATCTTTAAAAAGATACGTCTTCAAAGCCTTCTGAAGGATGTTTGTTTGGAGAGAGAGGAAGGGAGAGCTACAGACAGAAGGTTCTGAATCCGTGGAACACCTCGGAACCTCAGATGCCCTCATCACGAGTGGCCTCTTCATTCTCCTGGGGTCGGTAACACCAGTTACAGCCTCATCAAATTTGTGAGCTCTGTGGCAGGAAACACCACAGATTTCTTAACTTCATCCAGGGGTTTCCGCAGCTAAAAGCAGCAGAAATGTCCCAGTGGAAGTCCGGCCCAAAATTAGGAATAACTGGGGGAAGGAGACCCAGATTTAAAGCCTCCCCCGGCAATTCCTCGGTTCTTAGTGGACACTCAGGGTCCAACTCATAATGTGCCGGATTTCCCCACTGGCCCATTTACAGAGCCG
>CAWUFW010002860.1:1800000-2020918 GCA_963921515.1 Calotriton arnoldi
GGTCAAGACTGATTTGCATATGGCTGGGTTTAAACTGGGGTGGTATGGTGAGCAAAAGAACGATGGATTTAACCCAGATCTCTTGACTGGGGGTGAATGTATGATTCATTCAGCATTCCGTCCATCATTTGTTTGCGTAGCACTTTTTCGCCCTAAGTGGGATGGGTATGCCCAGACGTGGGTCCCTTGATCACTGTGCCACTGGAATCAAGCTAGCCTGGCTGATGAAGGGTAATACCCTGAAACCGGTCCCAGGATGCTTGTTTCCGGTCCAGGGAGGACTTGGCTTGGCAGTTCGGTCTGGACTGTTCCCATGAGGCACAGGGTCAAGACTAATTTTCATATGGCTGGGTCTAAACTGGGGTGGCATGGTGAGCAAAAGAACAATGGATTTAACCCAGATCGCTTGACTGGGGTGAATGTATGATTCATTCAGCATTCCGTCCATCATTTGTTTGCGTAGCACTTTTTTGCCCTAAGTGGGATGGGTATGCCCAGACGTGGGTCCCTTGCTCACTGTGCCACTGGATTCAAGCTAGCCTGGCTGATGAAGGGTAATACCCTGAAACCGGTCCCAGGATGCTTGTTTCCGGTCCAGGGAGTACTTGGCTTGGCAGTTTGGTCTGGACTGTTCCCATGAGGCACAGGGTCAAGACTGATTTGCATATGGCTGGGTCTAAACTGGGGTGGCATGGTGAGCAAAAGAACGATGGATTTAACCCAGATCTCATGACTGCGGGTGAATGTATGATTCATTCAGCATTGCGTCCATCATTTGTTTGCATAGCACTTTGTCGCCCTAAGTGGGATGGGTATGCCCAGACGTGGGTCCCTTGCTCACTGTGCCACTGGATTCAAGCTAGCCTGGCTGATGAAGGGTAATACCCTGAAACCGGTCCCAGGATGCTTGTTTCCGGTTCAGGGAGGACTTGGCTTGGCATTTCGGTCTGGACTGTTCCCATGAGGCACAGGGTGAAGACTGATTTGCATATGGCTGGGTCTAAACTGGGGTGGCATGGTGAGCAAAAGAACGATGGATTTAACCCAGATCTCTTGACTCGGGGTGAATGTATGATTCATTCAGCATTCCGTCCATCATTTGTTTGCGTAGCACTTTTTCGCCCTAAGTGGGATGGGTATGCCCAGACGTGGGTCTCTTGCTCACTGTGCCACTGGATTCAAGCTAGCCTGGCTGATGAATGGTAATACCCTGAAACCGGTCCCAAGATGCTTGTTTCCAGTCCAGGGAAAACTTGACTTGGCAGTTCGTTCTGGACTGTTCCCATGAGGCACAGGGTCAAGACTGATTTGCATATGGCTGGGTCTAAACTGGGTGGCATGGTGAGCAAAAGAACAATGGATTTAACCCAGATCTCTTGACTGTGGGTGAATGTATGATTCATTCAGCATTCCGTCCATCATTTGTTTGCGTAGCACTTTTTCACCCTAAGTGGGATGGGTATGCCGAGACGTGGGTCTCTTGCTCACTGTGCCACTGGATTCAAGCTAGCCTGGCTGATGAAGGGTAATACCCTGAAACCAGTCCCAGGATGCTTGTTTCCGGTCCAGGTAGGACTTGACTTGGCAGTTCGGTCTGGACTGTTCCCATGAGGCACAGGGTCAAGACTGATTTGCATATGGCTGGGTCTAAACTGGGGTGGCATGGTGAGCAAAAGAACAATGGATTTAACCCAGATCTCATGACTGCGGGTGAATGTATGATTCATTCAGCATTGCGTCCATCATTTGTTTGCGTAGCACTTTTTCGCCCTAAGTGGGATGGGTATGCCCAGACGTGGGTCCCTTGCTCACTGTGCCACTGGATTCAAGCTAGCCTGGCTGATGAAGGGTAATACCCTGAAACCGGTCCCAGGATGCTTGTTTCCAGTCTAGGGAGGACTTGTCTTGGCAGTTCGGTCTGGACTGTTCCCATGAGGCACAGGGTCAAGACTGATTTGCATATGGCTGGGTCTAAACTGGGGTGGCATGGTGAGCAAAAGAACGATGGATTTAACCCAGATCTCTTGACTGGGGGTGAATGTATGATTCATTCAGCATTCCGTCCATCATTTGTTTGCGTAGCACTTTTTCGCCCTAAGTGGGATGGGTATGCCCAGACGTGGGTCCCTTGCTCACTGTGCCACTGGATTCAAGCTAGCCTGGCTGATGAAGGGTAATACCCTGAAACCGGTCCCAGGATGCTTGTTTCCAGTCCAGGGAAAAATTGGCTTGGCAGTTCATTCTGGACTGTTCCCATGAGGCACAGGGTCAAGACTGATTTGCATATGGCTGGGTCTAAACTGGGGTGGCATGGTGAGCAAAAGAACAATGGATTTAACCCAGATCTCTTGAATGTGGGTGAATGTATGATTCATTCAGCATTCCGTCCATCATTTGTTTGCGTAGCACTTTTTCGCCCTAAGTGGGATGGGTATGCCGAGACGTGGGTCTCTTGCTCACTGTGCCACTGGATTCAAGCTAGCCTGGCTGATGAAGGGTAATACCCTGAAACCGGTCATAGGATGCTTGTTTTCGGTCCAGGGAGAACTTGGCTCGGCAGTTCGGTCTGGACTGTTCCCATGAGGCACAGGGTCAAGACTGATTTGCATTTGGCTGGGTCTAAACTGGGGTGGCATGGTGAGCAAAAGAACGATGGATTTAACCCAGATCTCTTGACTGTAGGTGAATGTATGATTCATTCAGTATTCCGTCCATCATTGATTTGCGTAGCACTTTTTCGCCCTAAGTGGGATGGGTAAGCCCAGACGTGAGTCCCTTGCTCACTGTGCCACTGGATTCAAGCTAGCCTGGCTGATGAAGGGTAATACCCTGAAACCGGTCCCAGGATGCTTCTTTCCAGTCCAGGGAGGACTTGACTTGGCAGTTCGGTCTGGACTGTTTCCATGAGGCACAGGGTCAAGACTGATTTGCATATGGCTGGGTCTAAACTGGGGTGGCATGGTGAGTAAAAGAATGATGGATTTAACCCAGATCTCTTGACTGGGGGTGAATGTATGATTCATTCAGCATTACGTCCATCATTTGTTTGCGTAGCACTTTTTCGCCCCTAAGTGGGATGGGTATGCCCAGACGTGGGTCCCTTGCTCACTGTGCCACTGGATTCAAGCTAGCCTGGCTGATGAAGGGTAATACCCTGAAACCAGCCCCAGCATGCTTGTTTCCGTTCCAGGGAGGACTTGGCTTGGCAGTTCGGTCTGGACTGTTCCCATGAGGCACAGGGTCAAGACTGATTTGCATATGGCTGGGTTTAAACTGGGGTGGTATGGTGAGCAAAAGAACGATGGATTTAACCCAGATCTCTTGACTGGGGGTGAATGTATGATTCATTCAGCATTCCGTCCATCATTTGTTTGCGTAGCACTTTTTCGCCCTAAGTGGGATGGGTATGCCCAGACGTGGGTCCCTTGATCACTGTGCCACTGGAATCAAGCTAGCCTGGCTGATGAAGGGTAATACCCTGAAACCGGTCCCAGGATGCTTGTTTCCGGTCCAGGGAGGACTTGGCTTGGCAGTTCGGTCTGGACTGTTCCCATGAGGCACAGGGTCAAGACTAATTTTCATATGGCTGGGTCTAAACTGGGGTGGCATGGTGAGCAAAAAGAACAATGGATTTAACCCAGATCGCTTGACTGGGGTGAATGTATGATTCATTCAGCATTCCGTCCATCATTTGTTTGCGTAGCACTTTTTTGCCCTAAGTGGGATGGGTATGCCCAGACGTGGGTCCCTTGCTCACTGTGCCACTGGATTCAAGCTAGCCTGGCTGATGAAGGGTAATACCCTGAAACCGGTCCCAGGATGCTTGTTTCCGGTCCAGGGAGTACTTGGCTTGGCAGTTTGGTCTGGACTGTTCCCATGAGGCACAGGGTCAAGACTGATTTGCATATGGCTGGGTCTAAACTGGGGTGGCATGGTGAGCAAAAGAACGATGGATTTAACCCAGATCTCATGACTGCGGGTGAATGTATGATTCATTCAGCATTGCGTCCATCATTTGTTTGCATAGCACTTTGTCGCCCTAAGTGGGATGGGTATGCCCAGACGTGGGTCCCTTGCTCACTGTGCCACTGGATTCAAGCTAGCCTGGCTGATGAAGGGTAATACCCTGAAACCGGTCCCAGGATGCTTGTTTCCGGTTCAGGGAGGACTTGGCTTGGCATTTCGGTCTGGACTGTTCCCATGAGGCACAGGGTGAAGACTGATTTGCATATGGCTGGGTCTAAACTGGGGTGGCATGGTGAGCAAAAGAACGATGGATTTAACCCAGATCTCTTGACTCGGGGTGAATGTATGATTCATTCAGCATTCCGTCCATCATTTGTTTGCGTAGCACTTTTTCGCCCTAAGTGGGATGGGTATGCCCAGACGTGGGTCTCTTGCTCACTGTGCCACTGGATTCAAGCTAGCCTGGCTGATGAATGGTAATACCCTGAAACCGGTCCCAGGATGCTTGTTTCCAGTCCAGGGAAAACTTGACTTGGCAGTTCGTTCTGGACTGTTCCCATGAGGCACAGGGTCAAGACTGATTTGCATATGGCTGGGTCTAAACTGGGTGGCATGGTGAGCAAAAGAACAATGGATTTAACCCAGATCTCTTGACTGTGGGTGAATGTATGATTCATTCAGCATTCCGTCCATCATTTGTTTGCGTAGCACTTTTTCACCCTAAGTGGGATGGGTATGCCGAGACGTGGGTCTCTTGCTCACTGTGCCACTGGATTCAAGCTAGCCTGGCTGATGAAGGGTAATACCCTGAAACCAGTCCCAGGATGCTTGTTTCCGGTCCAGGGAGGACTTGTCTTGGCAGTTCGGTCTGGACTGTTCCCATGAGGCACAGGGTCAAGACTGATTTGCATTTGGCTGGGTCTAAACTGGGGTGGCATGGTGAGCAAAAGAACGATGGATTTAACCCAGATCTCTTGACTGGGGAGAATGTATGATTCATTCAGCATTCCGTCCATCATTTATTTGCGTAGCACTTTTTCGCCCTAAGTGGGATGGGTATGCCCAGACGTGAGTCCCTTGCTCACTGTGCCACTGGATTCAAGCTAGCCTGGCTGATGAAGGGTAATACCCTGAAACCGGTCCCAGGATGCTTCTTTCCGGTCCAGGGAGGACTTGACTTGGCAGTTCGGTCTGGACTGTTCCCATGAGGCACAGGGTCAAGACTGATTTGCATATGGCTGGGTCTAAACTGGGGTGGCATGGTGAGCAAAAGAACAATGGATTTAACCCAGATCTCATGACTGCGGGTGAATGTATGATTCATTCAGCATTGCGTCCATCATTTGTTTGCGTAGCACTTTTTCGCCCTAAATGGGATGGGTATGCCCAGACGTGGGTCCCTTGCTCACCGTGCCACTGGATTCAAGCTAGCCTGGCTGATGAAGGGTAATACCCTGAAACCGGTCCCAGGATGCTTGTGTGCAGTCCAGGGAGGACTTGGCTTGGCAGTTCGGTCTGGACTGTTCCCATGAGGCACAGGGTCAAGACTGATTTGCATATGGCTGGGTCTAAACTGGGGTGGCATGGTGAGCAAAAGAATGATGGATTTAACCCAGATCTCTTGACTGGGGGTGAATGTATGATTCATTAAGCATTCCGTCCATCATTTGTTTGCTTAGCACTTTTGCGCCCTAAGTGGGATGGGTATGCCCAGACGTGGGTCCCTTGCTCACTGTGCCACTGGATTCAAGCTAGCCTGGCTGATGAAGGGTAATACCCTGAAACCCGTCCCAGGATGCTTGTTTCCGGTTCAGGGAGGACTTGGCTTGGCATTTCGGTCTGGACTGTTCCCATGAGGCACAGGGTGAAGACTGATTTGCATATGGCTGGGTCTAAACTGGGGTGGCATGGTGAGCAAAAGAACGATGGATTTAACCCAGATCTTTTGACTCCGGGTGAATGTATGATTCATTCAGCATTCCGTCCATCATTTGTTTGCGTAGCACTTTTTCGCCCTAAGTGGGATGGGTATGCCCAGACGTGGGTCCCTTGCTCACTGTGCCACTGGATTCAAGCTAGCCTGGCTGATGAAGGGTAATACCCTGAAACCGGTCCCAAGATGCTTGTTTCCAGTCCAGGGAAAACTTGGCTTGGCAGTTCGTTCTGGACTGTTCCCATGAGGCACAGGGTCAAGACTGATTTGCATATGGCTGGGTCTAAACTGGGGTGGCATGGTGAGCAAAAGAACAATGGATTTAACCCAGATCTCTTGACTGTGGGTGAATGTATGATTCATTCAGCATTCCGTCCATCTTTTGTGTGCGTAGCACTTTTTCACCCTAAGTGGGATGTGTATGCCGAGACGTGGGTCTCTTGCTCACTGTGCCACTGGATTCAAGCTAGCCTGGCTGATGAAGGGTAATACCCTGAAACTGGTCATAGGATGCTTGTTTTCGGTCCAGGGAGGACTTGGCTTGGCAGTTCGGTCTGAACTGTTCCCCTGAGGCACAGGGTCAAGACTGATTTGCATATGGCTGGGTCTAAACTGGGGTGGCATGGTGAGCAAAGGAACAATGGATTTAACCCAGATCTCTTGACTGGGGGTGAATGTATGATTCATTCAGCATTCCGTCCATCATTTGTTTGCGTAGCTCTTTTTCGCCCTAAGTGGGATGGGTATGCCCAGACGTGGGTCCCTTGCTCACTGTGCCACTGGATTCAAGCTAGCCTGGCTGATGAAGGGTAATACCCTGAAACCGGTCCCAGGATGCTTGTTTCCGGTCCAGGGAGGACTTGGCTTGGCAGTTCGGTCTGGACTGTTCCCATGAGGCACAGGGTCAAGACTGATTTGCATATGGCTGGCTCTAAACTGGGGTGGCATGGTGAGCAAAAGAACGATGGATTTAACCCAGATCTCTTGACTGGGGGTGAATGTATGATTCATTCAGCATTCCATCCATCATTTGTTTGCGTACGACTTTTTGCCCTAAGTGGGATGGGTATGCCCAGACGTGGGTCCCTTGCTCACTGTGCCACTGGATTCAAGCTAGCCTGGCCATTGAAGGGTAATACCCTGAAACCGGTCCCAGGATGCTTGTTTCCGGTCCAGGGAGTACTTGGCTTGGCAGTTTGGTCTGGACTGTTCCCATGAGGCACAGGGTCAAGACTGATTTTCATATGGCTGGGTCTAAACTGGGGTGGCATGGTGAGCAAAAGAACGATGGATTTAACCCAGATCTCTTGACTGGGGAGAACGTATGATTCATTCAGCATTCCGTCCATCATTTATTTGCATAGCACTTTTTCGCCCTAAGTGGGATGGGTATGCCCAGACGTGATCCCTTGCTCACTGTGCCACTGGATTCAAGCTAGCCTGGCTGATGAAGGGTAATACCCTGAAACCGGTCCCAGGATGCTTCTTTCCGGTCCAGGTAGGACTTGACTTGGCAGTTCGGTCTGGACTGTTCCCATGAGGCACAGGGTCAAGACTGATTTGCATATGGCTGGGTCTAAACTGGGGTGGCATGGTGAGCAAAAGAACAATGGATTTAACCCAGATCTCATGACTGCGGGTGAATGTATGATTCATTCAGCATTGCGTCCATCATTTGTTTGCGTAGCACTTTTTCGCCCTAAGTGGGATGGGTATGCCCAGACGTGGGTCCCTTGCTCACTGTGCCACTGGATTCAAGCTAGCCTGGCTGATGAAGGGTAATACCCTGAAACCGGTCCCAGGATGCTTGTTTCCAGTCTAGGGAGGACTTGTCTTGGCAGTTCGGTCTGGACTGTTCCCATGAGGCACAGGGTCAAGACTGATTTGCATATGGCTGGGTCTAAACTGGGGTGGCATGGTGAGCAAAAGAACGATGGATTTAACCCAGATCTCTTGACTGGGGGTGAATGTATGATTCATTCAGCATTCCGTCCATCATTTGTTTGCGTAGCACTTTTTCGCCCTAAGTGGGATGGGTATGCCCAGACGTGGGTCCCTTGCTCACTGTGCCACTGGATTCAAGCTAGCCTGGCTGATGAAGGGTAATACCCTGAAACCGGTCCCAGGATGCTTGTTTCCAGTCCAGGGAAAAATTGGCTTGGCAGTTCATTCTGGACTGTTCCCATGAGGCACAGGGTCAAGACTGATTTGCATATGGCTGGGTCTAAACTGGGGTGGCATGGTGAGCAAAAGAACAATGGATTTAACCCAGATCTCTTGAATGTGGGTGAATGTATGATTCATTCAGCATTCCGTCCATCATTTGTTTGCGTAGCACTTTTTCGCCCTAAGTGGGATGGGTATGCCGAGACGTGGGTCTCTTGCTCACTGTGCCACTGGATTCAAGCTAGCCTGGCTGATGAAGGGTAATACCCTGAAACCGGTCATAGGATGCTTGTTTTCGGTCCAGGGAGAACTTGGCTCGGCAGTTCGGTCTGGACTGTTCCCATGAGGCACAGGGTCAAGACTGATTTGCATTTGGCTGGGTCTAAACTGGGGTGGCATGGTGAGCAAAAGAACGATGGATTTAACCCAGATCTCTTGACTGTAGGTGAATGTATGATTCATTCAGTATTCCGTCCATCATTGATTTGCGTAGCACTTTTCGCCCTAAGTGGGATGGGTAAGCCCAGACGTGAGTCCCTTGCTCACTGTGCCACTGGATTCAAGCTAGCCTGGCTGATGAAGGGTAATACCCTGAAACCGGTCCCAGGATGCTTCTTTCCAGTCCAGGGAGGACTTGACTTGGCAGTTCGGTCTGGACTGTTTCCATGAGGCACAGGGTCAAGACTGATTTGCATATGGCTGGGTCTAAACTGGGGTGGCATGGTGAGTAAAAGAATGATGGATTTAACCCAGATCTCTTGACTGGGGGTGAATGTATGATTCATTCAGCATTACGTCCATCATTTGTTTGCGTAGCACTTTTTCGCCCCTAAGTGGGATGGGTATGCCCAGACGTGGGTCCCTTGCTCACTGTGCCACTGGATTCAAGCTAGCCTGGCTGATGAAGGGTAATACCCTGAAACCAGCCCCAGCATGCTTGTTTCCGTTCCAGGGAGGACTTGGCTTGGCAGTTCGGTCTGGACTGTTCCCATGAGGCACAGGGTCAAGACTGATTTGCATATGGCTGGGTTTAAACTGGGGTGGTATGGTGAGCAAAAGAACGATGGATTTAACCCAGATCTCTTGACTGGGGGTGAATGTATGATTCATTCAGCATTCCGTCCATCATTTGTTTGCGTAGCACTTTTTCGCCCTAAGTGGGATGGGTATGCCCAGACGTGGGTCCCTTGATCACTGTGCCACTGGAATCAAGCTAGCCTGGCTGATGAAGGGTAATACCCTGGAAACCGGTCCCAGGATGCTTGTTTCCGGTCCAGGGAGGACTTGGCTTGGCAGTTCGGTCTGGACTGTTCCCATGAGGCACAGGGTCAAGACTAATTTTCATATGGCTGGGTCTAAACTGGGGTGGCATGGTGAGCAAAAAGAACAATGGATTTAACCCAGATCGCTTGACTGGGGTGAATGTATGATTCATTCAGCATTCCGTCCATCATTTGTTTGCGTAGCACTTTTTGCCCTAAGTGGGATGGGTATGCCCAGACGTGGGTCCCTTGCTCACTGTGCCACTGGATTCAAGCTAGCCTGGCTGATGAAGGGTAATACCCTGAAACCGGTCCCAGGATGCTTGTTTCCGGTCCAGGGAGTACTTGGCTTGGCAGTTTGGTCTGGACTGTTCCCATGAGGCACAGGGTCAAGACTGATTTGCATATGGCTGGGTCTAAACTGGGGTGGCATGGTGAGCAAAAGAACGATGGATTTAACCCAGATCTCATGACTGCGGGTGAATGTATGATTCATTCAGCATTGCGTCCATCATTTGTTTGCATAGCACTTTGTCGCCCTAAGTGGGATGGGTATGCCCAGACGTGGGTCCCTTGCTCACTGTGCCACTGGATTCAAGCTAGCCTGGCTGATGAAGGGTAATACCCTGAAACCGGTCCCAGGATGCTTGTTTCCGGTTCAGGGAGGACTTGGCTTGGCATTTCGGTCTGGACTGTTCCCATGAGGCACAGGGTGAAGACTGATTTGCATATGGCTGGGTCTAAACTGGGGTGGCATGGTGAGCAAAAGAACGATGGATTTAACCCAGATCTCTTGACTCGGGGTGAATGTATGATTCATTCAGCATTCCGTCCATCATTTGTTTGCGTAGCACTTTTTCGCCCTAAGTGGGATGGGTATGCCCAGACGTGGGTCTCTTGCTCACTGTGCCACTGGATTCAAGCTAGCCTGGCTGATGAATGGTAATACCCTGAAACCGGTCCCAGGATGCTTGTTTCCAGTCCAGGGAAAACTTGACTTGGCAGTTCGTTCTGGACTGTTCCCATGAGGCACAGGGTCAAGACTGATTTGCATATGGCTGGGTCTAAACTGGGTGGCATGGTGAGCAAAAGAACAATGGATTTAACCCAGATCTCTTGACTGTGGGTGAATGTATGATTCATTCAGCATTCCGTCCATCATTTGTTTGCGTAGCACTTTTTCACCCTAAGTGGGATGGGTATGCCGAGACGTGGGTCTCTTGCTCACTGTGCCACTGGATTCAAGCTAGCCTGGCTGATGAAGGGTAATACCCTGAAACCAGTCCCAGGATGCTTGTTTCCGGTCCAGGTAGGACTTGACTTGGCAGTTCGGTCTGGACTGTTCCCATGAGGCACAGGGTCAAGACTGATTTGCATATGGCTGGGTCTAAACTGGGGTGGCATGGTGAGCAAAAGAACAATGGATTTAACCCAGATCTCATGACTGCGGGTGAATGTATGATTCATTCAGCATTGCGTCCATCATTTGTTTGCGTAGCACTTTTTCGCCCTAAGTGGGATGGGTATGCCCAGACGTGGGTCCCTTGCTCACTGTGCCACTGGATTCAAGCTAGCCTGGCTGATGAAGGGTAATACCCTGAAACCGGTCCCAGGATGCTTGTTTCCAGTCTAGGGAGGACTTGTCTTGGCAGTTCGGTCTGGACTGTTCCCATGAGGCACAGGGTCAAGACTGATTTGCATATGGCTGGGTCTAAACTGGGGTGGCATGGTGAGCAAAAGAACGATGGATTTAACCCAGATCTCTTGACTGGGGGTGAATGTATGATTCATTCAGCATTCCGTCCATCATTTGTTTGCGTAGCACTTTTTCGCCCTAAGTGGGATGGGTATGCCCAGACGTGGGTCCCTTGCTCACTGTGCCACTGGATTCAAGCTAGCCTGGCTGATGAAGGGTAATACCCTGAAACCGGTCCCAGGATGCTTGTTTCCAGTCCAGGGAAGAATTGGCTTGGCAGTTCATTCTGGACTGTTCCCATGAGGCACAGGGTCAAGACTGATTTGCATATGGCTGGGTCTAAACTGGGGTGGCATGGTGAGCAAAAGAACAATGGATTTAACCCAGATCTCTTGAATGTGGGTGAATGTATGATTCATTCAGCATTCCGTCCATCATTTGTTTGCGTAGCACTTTTTCGCCCTAAGTGGGATGGGTATGCCGAGACGTGGGTCTCTTGCTCACTGTGCCACTGGATTCAAGCTAGCCTGGCTGATGAAGGGTAATACCCTGAAACCGGTCATAGGATGCTTGTTTTCGGTCCAGGGAGAACTTGGCTCGGCAGTTCGGTCTGGACTGTTCCCATGAGGCACAGGGTCAAGACTGATTTGCATTTGGCTGGGTCTAAACTGGGGTGGCATGGTGAGCAAAAGAACGATGGATTTAACCCAGATCTCTTGACTGTAGGTGAATGTATGATTCATTCAGTATTCCGTCCATCATTGATTTGCGTAGCACTTTTTCGCCCTAAGTGGGATGGGTAAGCCCAGACGTGAGTCCCTTGCTCACTGTGCCACTGGATTCAAGCTAGCCTGGCTGATGAAGGGTAATACCCTGAAACCGGTCCCAGGATGCTTCTTTCCAGTCCAGGGAGGACTTGACTTGGCAGTTCGGTCTGGACTGTTTCCATGAGGCACAGGGTCAAGACTGATTTGCATATGGCTGGGTCTAAACTGGGGTGGCATGGTGAGTAAAAGAATGATGGATTTAACCCAGATCTCTTGACTGGGGGTGAATGTATGATTCATTCAGCATTACGTCCATCATTTGTTTGCGTAGCACTTTTCGCCCCTAAGTGGGATGGGTATGCCCAGACGTGGGTCCCTTGCTCACTGTGCCACTGGATTCAAGCTAGCCTGGCTGATGAAGGGTAATACCCTGAAACCAGCCCCAGCATGCTTGTTTCCGTTCCAGGGAGGACTTGGCTTGGCAGTTCGGTCTGGACTGTTCCCATGAGGCACAGGGTCAAGACTGATTTGCATATGGCTGGGTTTAAACTGGGGTGGTATGGTGAGCAAAAGAACGATGGATTTAACCCAGATCTCTTGACTGGGGGTGAATGTATGATTCATTCAGCATTCCGTCCATCATTTGTTTGCGTAGCACTTTTTCGCCCTAAGTGGGATGGGTATGCCCAGACGTGGGTCCCTTGATCACTGTGCCACTGGAATCAAGCTAGCCTGGCTGATGAAGGGTAATACCCTGAAACCGGTCCCAGGATGCTTGTTTCCGGTCCAGGGAGGACTTGGCTTGGCAGTTCGGTCTGGACTGTTCCCATGAGGCACAGGGTCAAGACTAATTTTCATATGGCTGGGTCTAAACTGGGGTGGCATGGTGAGCAAAAAGAACAATGGATTTAACCCAGATCGCTTGACTGGGGTGAATGTATGATTCATTCAGCATTCCGTCCATCATTTGTTTGCGTAGCACTTTTTGCCCTAAGTGGGATGGGTATGCCCAGACGTGGGTCCCTTGCTCACTGTGCCACTGGATTCAAGCTAGCCTGGCTGATGAAGGGTAATACCCTGAAACCGGTCCCAGGATGCTTGTTTCCGGTCCAGGGAGTACTTGGCTTGGCAGTTTGGTCTGGACTGTTCCCATGAGGCACAGGGTCAAGACTGATTTGCATATGGCTGGGTCTAAACTGGGGTGGCATGGTGAGCAAAAGAACGATGGATTTAACCCAGATCTCATGACTGCGGGTGAATGTATGATTCATTCAGCATTGCGTCCATCATTTGTTTGCATAGCACTTTGTCGCCCTAAGTGGGATGGGTATGCCCAGACGTGGGTCCCTTGCTCACTGTGCCACTGGATTCAAGCTAGCCTGGCTGATGAAGGGTAATACCCTGAAACCGGTCCCAGGATGCTTGTTTCCGGTTCAGGGAGGACTTGGCTTGGCATTTCGGTCTGGACTGTTCCCATGAGGCACAGGGTGAAGACTGATTTGCATATGGCTGGGTCTAAACTGGGGTGGCATGGTGAGCAAAAGAACGATGGATTTAACCCAGATCTCTTGACTCGGGGTGAATGTATGATTCATTCAGCATTCCGTCCATCATTTGTTTGCGTAGCACTTTTTCGCCCTAAGTGGGATGGGTATGCCCAGACGTGGGTCTCTTGCTCACTGTGCCACTGGATTCAAGCTAGCCTGGCTGATGAATGGTAATACCCTGAAACCGGTCCCAGGATGCTTGTTTCCAGTCCAGGGAAAACTTGACTTGGCAGTTCGTTCTGGACTGTTCCCATGAGGCACAGGGTCAAGACTGATTTGCATATGGCTGGGTCTAAACTGGGTGGCATGGTGAGCAAAAGAACAATGGATTTAACCCAGATCTCTTGACTGTGGGTGAATGTATGATTCATTCAGCATTCCGTCCATCATTTGTTTGCGTAGCACTTTTTCACCCTAAGTGGGATGGGTATGCCGAGACGTGGGTCTCTTGCTCACTGTGCCACTGGATTCAAGCTAGCCTGGCTGATGAAGGGTAATACCCTGAAACCAGTCCCAGGATGCTTGTTTCCGGTCCAGGGAGGACTTGGCTTGGCAGTTCGGTCTGGACTGTTCCCATGAGGCACAGGGTCAAGACTGATTTGCATTTGGCTGGGTCTAAACTGGGGTGGCATGGTGAGCAAAAGAACGATGGATTTAACCCAGATCTCTTGACTGGGGGAGAATGTATGATTCATTCAGCATTCCGTCCATCATTTATTTGCGTAGCACTTTTTCGCCCTAAGTGGGATGGGTATGCCCAGACGTGAGTCCCTTGCTCACTGTGCCACTGGATTCAAGCTAGCCTGGCTGATGAAGGGTAATACCCTGAAACCGGTCCCAGGATGCTTCTTTCCGGTCCAGGGAGGACTTGACTTGGCAGTTCGGTCTGGACTGTTCCCATGAGGCACAGGGTCAAGACTGATTTGCATATGGCTGGGTCTAAACTGGGGTGGCATGGTGAGCAAAAGAACAATGGATTTAACCCAGATCTCATGACTGCGGGTGAATGTATGATTCATTCAGCATTGCGTCCATCATTTGTTTGCGTAGCACTTTTTCGCCCTAAATGGGATGGGTATGCCCAGACGTGGGTCCCTTGCTCACCGTGCCACTGGATTCAAGCTAGCCTGGCTGATGAAGGGTAATACCCTGAAACCGGTCCCAGGATGCTTGTGTGCAGTCCAGGGAGGACTTGGCTTGGCAGTTCGGTCTGGACTGTTCCCATGAGGCACAGGGTCAAGACTGATTTGCATATGGCTGGGTCTAAACTGGGGTGGCATGGTGAGCAAAAGAATGATGGATTTAACCCAGATCTCTTGACTGGGGGTGAATGTATGATTCATTAAGCATTCCGTCCATCATTTGTTTGCTTAGCACTTTTGCGCCCTAAGTGGGATGGGTATGCCCAGACGTGGGTCCCTTGCTCACTGTGCCACTGGATTCAAGCTAGCCTGGCTGATGAAGGGTAATACCCTGAAACCCGTCCCAGGATGCTTGTTTCCGGTTCAGGGAGGACTTGGCTTGGCATTTCGGTCTGGACTGTTCCCATGAGGCACAGGGTGAAGACTGATTTGCATATGACTGGGTCTAAACTGGGGTGGCATGGTGAGCAAAAGAACGATGGATTTAACCCAGATCTTTTGACTCCGGGTGAATGTATGATTCATTCAGCATTCCGTCCATCATTTGTTTGCGTAGCACTTTTTCGCCCTAAGTGGGATGGGTATGCCCAGACGTGGGTCCCTTGCTCACTGTGCCACTGGATTCAAGCTAGCCTGGCTGATGAAGGGTAATACCCTGAAACCGGTCCCAAGATGCTTGTTTCCAGTCCAGGGAAAACTTGGCTTGGCAGTTCGTTCTGGACTGTTCCCATGAGGCACAGGGTCAAGACTGATTTGCATATGGCTGGGTCTAAACTGGGGTGGCATGGTGAGCAAAAGAACAATGGATTTAACCCAGATCTCTTGACTGTGGGTGAATGTATGATTCATTCAGCATTCCATCCATCTTTTGTGTGCGTAGCACTTTTTCACCCTAAGTGGGATGTGTATGCCGAGACGTGGGTCTCTTGCTCACTGTGCCACTGGATTCAAGCTAGCCTGGCTGATGAAGGGTAATACCCTGAAACTGGTCATAGGATGCTTGTTTTCGGTCCAGGGAGGACTTGGCTTGGCAGTTCGGTCTGAACTGTTCCCCTGAGGCACAGGGTCAAGACTGATTTGCATATGGCTGGGTCTAAACTGGGGTGGCATGGTGAGCAAAAGAACGATGGATTTAACCCAGATCTCTCGACTGGGAGTGAATGTATAATTCATTCAGCATTCCGTCCATCATTTGTTTGCGTAGCACTTTTCGCCCTAAGTGGGATCGGTATGCCCAGACGTGGGTCCCTTGCTCACTGTACCACTGGATTCAAGCTAGCCTGGCTGATGAAGGGTAATACCCTGAAACCAGTCCCAGGATGCTTGATTCCGGTCCAGGGAGGACTTGGCTTGGCAGTTCGGTCTGGAATGTTCCCATGAGGCACAGGGTCAAGACTGATTTGCATTTTGCTGGGTCTAAACTGGGGTGGCATGGTGAGCAAAAGAACGATGGATTTAACCCAGATCTCTTGACTGGGGGTGAATGTATGATTCATTAAGCATTCCGTCCATCATTTGTTTGCTTAGCACTTTTGTGCCCTAAGTGGGATGGGTATGCCCAGACGTGGGTCCCTTGCTCATTGTGCCACTCGATTCAAGCTAGCCTGGCTGATGAAGGGTAATACCCTGAAACCAGTCCCAGCATGCTTGTTTCCGGTCCAGGGAGGACTTGGCTTGGCAGTTCGGTCTGGACTGTTCCCATGAGGCACAGGGTCAAGACTGATTTGCATATGGCTGGGTCTAAACTGGGGTGTCATGGTGAGTAAAAGAATGATGGATTTAACCCAGATCTCTTGACTGGGGGTGAATGTATGATTCATTCAGCATTACGTCCATCATTTGTTTGCGTAGCACTTTTTCGCCCCTAAGTGGGATGGGTATGCCCAGACGTGGGTCCCTTGCTCACTGTGCCACTGGATTCAAGCTAGCCTGGCTGATGAAGGGTAATACCCTGAAACCAGCCCCAGCATGCTTGTTTCCGTTCCAGGGAGGACTTGGCTTGGCAGTTCGGTCTGGACTGTTCCCATGAGGCACAGGGTCAAGACTGATTTGCATATGGCTGGGTTTAAACTGGGGTGGTATGGTGAGCAAAAGAACGATGGATTTAACCCAGATCTCTTGACTGGGGGTGAATGTATGATTCATTCAGCATTCCGTCCATCATTTGTTTGCGTAGCACTTTTTCGCCCTAAGTGGGATGGGTATGCCCAGACGTGGGTCCCTTGATCACTGTGCCACTGGAATCAAGCTAGCCTGGCTGATGAAGGGTAATACCCTGAAACCGGTCCCAGGATGCTTGTTTCCGGTCCAGGGAGGACTTGGCTTGGCAGTTCGGTCTGGACTGTTCCCATGAGGCACAGGGTCAAGACTAATTTTCATATGGCTGGGTCTAAACTGGGGTGGCATGGTGAGCAAAAAGAACAATGGATTTAACCCAGATCGCTTGACTGGGGTGAATGTATGATTCATTCAGCATTCCGTCCATCATTTGTTTGCGTAGCACTTTTTTGCCCTAAGTGGGATGGGTATGCCCAGACGTGGGTCCCTTGCTCACTGTGCCACTGGATTCAAGCTAGCCTGGCTGATGAAGGGTAATACCCTGAAACCGGTCCCAGGATGCTTGTTTCCGGTCCAGGGAGTACTTGGCTTGGCAGTTTGGTCTGGACTGTTCCCATGAGGCACAGGGTCAAGACTGATTTGCATATGGCTGGGTCTAAACTGGGGTGGCATGGTGAGCAAAAGAACGATGGATTTAACCCAGATCTCATGACTGCGGGTGAATGTATGATTCATTCAGCATTGCGTCCATCATTTGTTTGCATAGCACTTTGTCGCCCTAAGTGGGATGGGTATGCCCAGACGTGGGTCCCTTGCTCACTGTGCCACTGGATTCAAGCTAGCCTGGCTGATGAAGGGTAATACCCTGAAACCGGTCCCAGGATGCTTGTATCCGGTTCAGGGAGGACTTGGCTTGGCATTTCGGTCTGGACTGTTCCCATGAGGCACAGGGTGAAGACTGATTTGCATATGGCTGGGTCTAAACTGGGGTGGCATGGTGAGCAAAAGAACGATGGATTTAACCCAGATCTCTTGACTCGGGGTGAATGTATGATTCATTCAGCATTCCGTCCATCATTTGTTTGCGTAGCACTTTTTCGCCCTAAGTGGGATGGGTATGCCCAGACGTGGGTCTCTTGCTCACTGTGCCACTGGATTCAAGCTAGCCTGGCTGATGAATGGTAATACCCTGAAACCGGTCCCAGGATGCTTGTTTCCAGTCCAGGGAAAACTTGACTTGGCAGTTCGTTCTGGACTGTTCCCATGAGGCACAGGGTCAAGACTGATTTGCATATGGCTGGGTCTAAACTGGGTGGCATGGTGAGCAAAAGAACAATGGATTTAACCCAGATCTCTTGACTGTGGGTGAATGTATGATTCATTCAGCATTCCGTCCATCATTTGTTTGCGTAGCACTTTTTCACCCTAAGTGGGATGGGTATGCCGAGACGTGGGTCTCTTGCTCACTGTGCCACTGGATTCAAGCTAGCCTGGCTGATGAAGGGTAATACCCTGAAACCAGTCCCAGGATGCTTGTTTCCGGTCCAGGGAGGACTTGGCTTGGCAGTTCGGTCTGGACTGTTCCCATGAGGCACAGGGTCAAGACTGATTTGCATTTGGCTGGGTCTAAACTGGGGTGGCATGGTGAGCAAAAGAACGATGGATTTAACCCAGATCTCTTGACTGGGGGAGAATGTATGATTCATTCAGCATTCCGTCCATCATTTATTTGCGTAGCACTTTTTCGCCCTAAGTGGGATGGGTATGCCCAGACGTGAGTCCCTTGCTCACTGTGCCACTGGATTCAAGCTAGCCTGGCTGATGAAGGGTAATACCCTGAAACCGGTCCCAGGATGCTTCTTTCCGGTCCAGGGAGGACTTGACTTGGCAGTTCGGTCTGGACTGTTCCCATGAGGCACAGGGTCAAGACTGATTTGCATATGGCTGGGTCTAAACTGGGGTGGCATGGTGAGCAAAAGAACAATGGATTTAACCCAGATCTCATGACTGCGGGTGAATGTATGATTCATTAAGCATTCCGTCCATCATTTGTTTGCTTAGCACTTTTGCGCCCTAAGTGGGATGGGTATGCCCAGACGTGGGTCCCTTGCTCACTGTGCCACTGGATTCAAGCTAGCCTGGCTGATGAAGGGTAATACCCTGAAACCCGTCCCAGGATGCTTGTTTCCGGTTCAGGGAGGACTTGGCTTGGCATTTCGGTCTGGACTGTTCCCATGAGGCACAGGGTGAAGACTGATTTGCATATGGCTGGGTCTAAACTGGGGTGGCATGGTGAGCAAAAGAATGATGGATTTAACCCAGATCTTTTGACTCCGGGTGAATGTATGATTCATTAAGCATTCCGTCCATCATTTGTTTGCTTAGCACTTTTGCGCCCTAAGTGGGATGGGTATGCCCAGACGTGGGTCCCTTGCTCACTGTGCCACTGGATTCAAGCTAGCCTGGCTGATGAAGGGTAATACCCTGAAACCCGTCCCAGGATGCTTGTTTCCGGTTCAGGGAGGACTTGGCTTGGCATTTCGGTCTGGACTGTTCCCATGAGGCACAGGGTGAAGACTGATTTGCATATGGCTGGGTCTAAACTGGGGTGGCATGGTGAGCAAAAGAACGATGGATTTAACCCAGATCTTTTGACTCCGGGTGAATGTATGATTCATTCAGCATTCCGTCCATCTTTTGTGTGCGTAGCACTTTTTCACCCTAAGTGGGATGTGTATGCCGAGACGTGGGTCTCTTGCTCACTGTGCCACTGGATTCAAGCTAGCCTGGCTGATGAAGGGTAATACCCTGAAACTGGTCATAGGATGCTTGTTTTCGGTCCAGGGAGGACTTGGCTTGGCAGTTCGGTCTGAACTGTTCCCCTGAGGCACAGGGTCAAGACTGATTTGCATATGGCTGGGTCTAAACTGGGGTGGCATGGTGAGCAAAAGAACGATGGATTTAACCCAGATCTCTCGACTGGGAGTGAATGTATAATTCATTCAGCATTCCGTCCATCATTTGTTTGCGTAGCACTTTTTCGCCCTAAGTGGGATCGGTATGCCCAGACGTGGGTCCCTTGCTCACTGTACCACTGGATTCAAGCTAGCCTGGCTGATGAAGGGTAATACCCTGAAACCAGTCCCAGGATGCTTGATTCCGGTCCAGGGAGGACTTGGCTTGGCAGTTCGGTCTGGACTGTTCCCATGAGGCACAGGGTCAAGACTGATTTGCATTTTGCTGGGTCTAAACTGGGGTGGCATGGTGAGCAAAAGAACGATGGATTTAACCCAGATCTCTCGACTGGGGGTGAATGTATGATTCATTAAGCATTCCGTCCATCATTTGTTTGCTTAGCACTTTTGTGCCCTAAGTGGGATGGGTATGCCCAGACGTGGGTCCCTTGCTCATTGTGCCACTCGATTCAAGCTAGCCTGGCTGATGAAGGGTAATACCCTGAAACCAGTCCCAGCATGCTTGTTTCCGGTCCAGGGAGGACTTGGCTTGGCAGTTCGGTCTGGACTGTTCCCATGAGGCACAGGGTCAAGACTGATTTGCATATGGCTGGGTCTAAACTGGGGTGGCATGGTAAGCAAAAGAACGATGGATTTAACCCAGATCTCATGACTGGGGGTGAATGTATGATTCATTCAGCATTGTGTCCATCATTTGTCTGCGTAGCACTTTTTTGCCCTAAGTGGGATGGGTATGCCCAGACGTGGGTCTCTAGCTCACTGTGCCACTGGTTTCAAGCTAGCCTGGCTGATGAAGGGTTATACCCTGAAACCGGTCATAGGATGCTTGTTTCCAGTCCAGGGAGGACTTGGCTTGGCACTTCGGTCTGGACTGTTCCCATGAGGCACAGGGTCAAGACTGATTTGCATATGGCTGGGTCTAAACTGGGGTGGCATGGTGAGCAAAAGAACGATGGATTTAACCCAGATCTCTTGACTGGGGGTGAATGTATGATTCATTCAGCATTCCGTACATCATTTGTTTGCGTAGCACTTTTTCGCCCTAAGTGGGATGGGTATGCCCAGACGTGGGTCCCTTGCTCACTGTGCCACTGGATTCAAGCTAGCCTGGCTGATGAAGGGTAATACCCTGAAACCGGTCCCAGGATGCTTGTTTTCGGTCCAGGGAGGACTTGGCTTGGCAGTTCAGTTTGGCCTGTTCCCATGAGGCACAGGGTCAAGACTGATTTGCATATGGCTGGGTTTAAACTGGGGTGGCATGGTGAGCAAAAGAACGATGGATTTAACCCAGATCTCTTGACTGGGGGTGAATGTATGATTCATTCAGCATTCCGTCCATCATTTGTTTGCGTAGCACTTTTTCGCCCTAAGTGGGATGGGTATGCCCAGACGTGGGTCCCTTGATCACTGTGCCACTGGATTCAAGCTAGCCTGGCTGATGAAGGGTAATACCCTGAAACCCGTCCCAGGATGCTTGTTTCCGGTTCAGGGAGGACTTGGCTTGGCATTTCGGTCTGGACTGTTCCCATGAGGCACAGGGTGAAGACTGATTTGCATATGGCTGGGTCTAAACTGGGGTGGCATGGTGAGCAAAAGAACGATGGATTTAACCCAGATCTCTTGACTGGGGGTGAATGTATGATTCATTCAGCATTCCGTCCATCATTTGTTTGCGTAGCACTTTTTCGCCCTAAGTGGGATGGGTATGCCCAGACGTGGGTCCCTTGCTCACTGTGCCACTGGATTCAAGCTAGCCTGGCTGATGAAGGGTAATACCCTGAAACCGGTCCCAGGGTGCTTGTTTCCAGTCCAGGGAAAACTTGGCTTGGCAGTTCGTTCTGGACTGTTTCCATGAGGCACAGGGTCAAGACTGATTTGCATATGGCTGGGTCTAAACTGGGGTGGCATTGTGAGCAAAAGAACAATGGATTTAACCCAGATCTCTTGACTGTGGGTGAATGTATGATTCATTCAGCATTCCGTCCATCATTTGTTTGCGTAGAACTTTTTCACCCTAAGTGGGATGGGTATGCCGAGACGTCGGTCTCTTGCTCACTGTGCCACTGGATTCAAGCTAGCCTGGCTGATGAAGGGTAATACCCTGAAACCGGTCCCACGATGCTTGTTTCCGGTCCAGGGAGGACTTGGCTTCGTAGTTCGGTCTGGACTGTTCCCATGAGGCACAGGGTCAAGACTGATTTGCATATGGCTGGGGATAAACTGGGGTGGCATTGTGAGCAAAAGAACGATGGATTTATCCCAGATCTCTTCACTGGGGGTGAATGTATGATTCATTCAGCATTCCGTCCATCATTTGTTTGCGTAGCACTTTTTCGACCTAAGAGGGATGGGTATGCCCAGACGTAGGTCCCTTGCTCACTGTGCCACTGGATTCAAGCTAGCCTGGCTGATGAAGGGTAATACCCTGGAACCGGTCCCAAGATGCTTGTTTCCGGTCCAGGGAGGACTTGGCAGTTCGGTCTGGACTGTTCCAATGAGGCACAGGGTCAAGACTGATTTGCATATGGCTGGGTCTAAACTGGCGTGGCATGGTGAGCAAAAGAACGATGGATTTAACCCAGATCTCTTGACTGGGGGTGAATGTATGATTCATTCAGCTTTCCATCCATCATTTGTTTGCGTAGCACTTTTTCGCCCTAAGTGGGATGGGTATGCCCAGACGTGGGTCCCTTGCTCACTGTGCCACTGGATTCAAGCTAGCCTGGCTGATGAAGGGTAATACCCTGAAACCGGTCCCAGAATGCTTGTTTCCGGTCCAGGGAGGACTTGGCTTGGCAGTTCGGTCTGGACTGTTCCCATGAGGCACAGGGTCAAGACTGATTTGCATATGGCTGGGTCTAAACTGGGGTGGCATGGTGAGCAAAAGAACGATGGATTTAACCCAGATCTCTTGACTGGGGTGAATGTAGGATTCATTCAGCATTTCGTCCATCATTTGTTAGCGTAGCACTTTTTTGCCCTAAGTGGGATGGGTATGCCCAGACGTGGGTCCCTTGCTCACTGTGCCACTGGATTCAAGCTAGCCTGGCTGATGAAGGGTAATACCCTGAAACCGGTCCCACGATGCTTGTTTCCGGTCCAGGGAGGACTTGGCTTCGCAGTTCGGTCTGGACTGTTCCCATGAGGCACAGGGTCAAGACTGATTTGCATATGGCTGGGGATATACTGGGGTGGCATTGTGAGCAAAAGAACGATGGTTTTATCCCAGATCTCTTCACTGGGGTGAATGTATGATTCATTCAGCATTCCGTCCATCATTTGTTTGCGTAGCACTTTTTCGCCCTAAGTGGGATGGGTATGCCCAGACGTGGGTCCCTTGCTCACTGTGCCACTGGATTCAAGCTAGCCTCTGCTGATGAAGGGTAATACCCTGAAACCGGTCCCAGGATGCTTGTTTCCGGTCCAGGGAGGACTTGGCTTGGCAGTTCGGTCTGGACTGTTCCCATGAGGCACAGGGTCAAGACTGATTTGCATATGGCTGGGTCTAAACTGGGGTGGCATGGTGAGCAAAAGAACAATGGATTTAACCCAGATCTCTTGACTGGGGGAGAATGTATGATTCATTCAGCATTCCGTCCATCATTTGTTTGTGTAGCACTTTTTTGCCCTAAGCGGGATGGGTATGCCCAGACGTGGGTCCATTGCTCACTGTGCCACTGGATTCAAGCTAGCCTGGCTGATGAATGGTAATACCCTGAAACCGGTCCCAGGATGCTTGTTTCCGGTCCAGGGAGGAATAGGCTTGGCAGTTCAGTCTGGACTGTTCCCATGAGGCACAGGGTCAAGACTGATTTGCATATGTCTGTGTCTAAACTGGGGTGGCATGGTGAGCAAAATTACGATGGATTTAACCCACATCTCTTGACTGGGGTGAATGTATGATTCATTCAGCATTCCATCCATCATTTGTTTGCATACCACTTTTTCGCACTAAGTGGGATGGATATGCCCAGACGTGGCTCCCTTGCTCTCTGTGCCCCTGGATTCAAGCTAGCCTGGCTGATGAAGGGTAATACCCTGAAACCGATCCCAGGATGCTTGTTTCTGGTTCAGGGAGGATTGGCTTGGCAGTTCGGTGTGGACTGTTCCCATGAGGCACAGGGTCAAGACTGATTTGCATATGGCTGGGTCTAAACTGGGGTGGCATGGTGAGCAAAAGAACAATGGATTTAACCCAGCTCTCTTGACTGGGGGTGAATGTATGATTCATTCAGCATTCCGTCCATCATTTGTTTGCGCAGCACTTTTTCGCCCTAAGTGGGATGGATATGCCCAGACGTGGGTCCCTTGCTCACTGTGCCACTGGATTCAAGCTAGCCTGGCTGATGAAGGGTAATACCCTGAAACCAGTCCCAGGATGCTTGTTTCCGGTCCAGGGAGGACTTGGCTTGGCAGTTCGGTCTGGACTGTTCCAATGAGGCACAGGGTCAAGACTGATTTGCATATGGCTGGGTCTAAACTGGGGTGGCATGGTGAGCAAAAGAACAATGGATTTAACCCAGATCTCTTGACTGGGGGTGAATGTATGATTCATTCAGCATTCCGTCCATCATTTGTTTGCTTAGCACTTTTGCGCCCTAAGTAGGATGGGTATGCCCAGACGTGGGTCCCTTGCTCACTGTGCCACTGGATTCAAGCTAGCCTGGCTGATGAAGGGTAATACCCTGAAACCCGTCCCAGGATGCTTGTTTCCGGTTCAGGGAGGACTTGGCTTGGCATTTCGGTCTGGACTGTTCCCATGAGGCACAGGGTGAAGACTGATTTGCATATGGCTGGGTCTAAACTGGGGTGGCATGGTGAGCAAAAGAACGATGGATTTAACCCAGATCTCTTGACTGGGGGTGAATGTATGATTCATTCAGCATTCCGTCCATCATTTGTTTGCGTAGCACTTTTTCGCCCTAAGTGGGATGGGTATGCCCAGACGAGGGTCCCTTGCTCACTGTGCCACTGGATTCAAGCTAGCCTGGCTGATGAAGGGTAATACCCTGAAACCGGTCACAGGATGCTTGTTTTCGGTCCAGGGAGGACTTGGCTTGGCAGTTCGGTCTGGACTGTTCCCATGAGGCACAGGGTCAAGACTGATTTGCATATGGCTGGGTCTAAACTGGGGTGGCATGGTGAGCAACAGAACGATGGATTTAACCCAGATCTCTTGACTGGGTTGAATGTAGGATTCATTCAGCATTTCGTCCATCATTTGTTTGCGTAGCACTTTTTTGCCCTAAGTGGGATGGGTATGCCCAGACGTGGGTCCCTTGCTCACTGTGCCACTGGATTCAAGCTAGCCTGGCTAATGAAGGGTAATACCCTGAAACCGGTCCCAGGATGCTTGTTTCCGGTCCAGGGAGGACTTGGCTTGGCAGTTCGGTCTGGACTGTTCCCATGAGGCACAGGGTCAAGACTGATTTGCATATGGCTGGGTCTAAACTGGGGTGGCATGGTGAGCAACAGAACGATGGATTTAACCCAGATCTCTTGACTGGGATGAATGTAGGATTCATGCAGCATTCCGTCCATCATTTGTTTGCTTAGCACTTTTGCGCCCTTAGTAGGATGGGTATGCCCAGACGTGGGTCCCTTGCTCACTGTGCCACTGGATTCAAGCTAGCCTGGCTGATGAAGGGTAATACCCTGAAACCCGTCCCAGGATGCTTGTTTCCGGTTCAGGGAGGACTTGGCTTGGCATTTCGGTCTGGACTGTTCCCATGAGGCACAGGGTGAAGACTGATTTGCATATGGCTGGGTCTAAACTGGGGTGGCATGGTGAGCAAAAGAACGATGGATTTAACCCAGTTCTCTTGACTGGGGGTGAATGTATGATTCATTCAGCATTCCGTCCATCATTTGTTTGCGTAGCACTTTTTCGCCCTAAGTGGGATGGGTATGCCCAGACGTGGGTCACTTGCTCACTGTGCCACTGGATTCAAGCTAGCCTGGTTGATGAAGGGTAATACCCTGAAACCGGTCCCAGGATGCTTGTTTCCAGTCCAGGGAGGACTTGGCTTGGCAGTTCGGTCTGGACTGTTCCCATGAGGCACAGGGTCAAAACTTATTTGCATATGGCTGGGTCTAAACTGGGGTGGCATGGTGAGCAAAAGAACAATGGATTTAACCCAGATCTCTTGACTGTGGGTGAATGTATGATTCATTCAGCATTCCATCCATCATTTGTTTGCGTAGCACTTTTTCGCCCTAAGTGGGATGGGTATGCCCAGACGTGGGTCTCTTGCTCACTGTGCCACTGGATTCAAGCTAGCCTGGCTGATGAAGGGTAATACCCTGAAACCGGTCACAGGATGCTTGTTTTCGGTCCAGGGAGGACTTGGCTTGGCAGTTCGGTCTGGACTGTTCCCATGAGGCACAGGGTCAAGACTGATTTGCATATGGCTGGGTCTAAACTGGGGTGGCATGGTGAGCAAAGAAACGATGGATTTAACCCAGATGTCTTGACTGGGAGTGAATGTATAATTCATTCAGCATTCCGTCCATCATTTGTTTGCGTAGCACTTTTTCGCCCTAAGTGGGATGGGTATGCCCAGACGTGGGTCCCTTGCTCACTGTGCTACTGGATTCAAGCTAGCCTGGCTGATGAAGGGTAATACCCTGAAACCGGTCCCAGGATGCTTGTTTCCGGTCCAGGGAGGATTTGGCTTGGCAGTTCTGTCTGGACTGTTCCCATGAGGCACAGGGTCAAGACTGATTTGCATATGGCTGGGTCTAAACTGGGGTCGCATGGTGAGCAAAAGAATGATGGATTTTACCCAGATCTCTTGACTGGGGGTGAATGTAGGATTCATTCAGCATTCCGTCCATCATTTGTTTGCGTAGCACTTTTTCGCCCTAAGTGGGATGGGTATGCCCAGACGTGGGTCCCTTGCTCACTGTGCCACTGGATTCAAGCTAGCCTGGCTGATAAAGGGTAATACCCTGAAACCGGTCCCAGGATGCTTGTTTCCGGTCCAGGGAGGACTTGGCTTGGCAGTTCGGTCTGGACTGTTCCCATGAGGCACAGGGTCAAGACTGATTTGCATATGGCTGGGTCTAAACTGGGGTGGCATGGTGAGCAAAAGTACAATGGATTTAACCCAGATCTCTTGACTGGGGGTGAATGTATGATTCATTCAGCATTCCGTCCATCATTTGTTTGCGTAGCACTTTTTTTGCCCTAAGTGGGATGGGTATGCCCAGACGTGGGTCCCTTGCTCACTGTGCCACTGGATTCAAGCTAGCCTGGCTGATGAAGGGTAATACCCTGAAACCGGTCCCAGGATGCTTGTTTCCGGTGCAGGGAGGACTTGGCTTGGCAGTTCAGTCTGGACTGTTCCCATGAGGCACGGGGTCAAGACTGATTTGCATATGGCTAGGTCTAAACTGAGGTGGCAGGGTGAGCTAAACAACAATGGATTTAACCCAGATCTCTTGACTGGGGGTGAATGTATGATTCATTCAGCTTTCCATCCATCATTTGTTTGCGTAGCACTTTTTCGCCCTAAGTGGGATGGGTATGCCCAGACGTGGGTCCCTTGCTCACTGTGCCACTGGATTCAAGCTAGCCTGGCTTATGAAGGGTAATACCCTGAAACCGGTCCCAGGATGCTTGTTTCCGGTCCAGGGAGGACTTGGCTTGGCAGTTCGGTCTGGACTGTTCCCATGAGGCACAGGGTCAAGACTGATTTGCATATGGCTGGGGCTAAACTGGGGTGGCATTGTGAGCAAAAGAACGATGGATTTATCCCAGATCTCTTGACTGGGGGTGAATTTATGATTCATTCAGCATTCCGTCCATCATTTGTTTGCGTAGCACTTTTTTGCCCTAAGTGGGATGGGTATGCCCAGACGTGGGTCCCTTGCTCACTGTGCCACTGGATTCAAGCTAGCCTGGCTGATGAAGGGTAATACCCTGAAACCGGTCCCAGGATGCTTGTTTCCGGTCCAGGGAGGACTTGGCTTGGCAGTTCGGTCTGGACTGTTCCCATGAGGCACAGGGTCAAGACTGATTTGCATATGGCTGGGTCTAAACTGGGGTGGCATGGTGAGCAACAGAACGATGGATTTAACCCAGATCTCTTGACTGGGGTGAATGTAGGATTCATGCAGCATTCCGTCCATCATTTGTTTGCTTAGCACTTTTGCGCCCTTAGTAGGATGGGTATGCCCAGACGTGGGTCCCTTGCTCACTGTGCCACTGGATTCAAGCTAGCCTGGCTGATGAAGGGTAATACCCTGAAACCCGTCCCAGGATGCTTGTTTCCGGTTCAGGGAGGACTTGGCTTGGCATTTCGGTCTGGACTGTTCCCATGAGGCACAGGGTGAAGACTGATTTGCATATGGCTGGGTCTAAACTGGGGTGGCATGGTGAGCAAAAGAACGATGGATTTAACCCAGTTCTCTTGACTGGGGGTGAATGTATGATTCATTCAGCATTCCGTCCATCATTTGTTTGCGTAGCACTTTTTCGCCCTAAGTGGGATGGGTATGCCCAGACGTGGGTCCCTTGCTCACTGTGCCACTGGATTCAAGCTAGCCTGGTTGATGAAGGGTAATACCCTGAAACCGGTCCCAGGATGCTTGTTTCCAGTCCAGGGAGGACTTGGCTTGGCAGTTCGGTCTGGACTGTTCCCATGAGGCACAGGGTCAAAACTTATTTGCATATGGCTGGGTCTAAACTGGGGTGGCATGGTGAGCAAAAGAACAATGGATTTAACCCAGATCTCTTGACTGTGGGTGAATGTATGATTCATTCAGCATTCCATCCATCATTTGTTTGCGTAGCACTTTTTCGCCCTAAGTGGGATGGGTATGCCCAGACGTGGGTCTCTTGCTCACTGTGCCACTGGATTCAAGCTAGCCTGGCTGATGAAGGGTAATACCCTGAAACCGGTCACAGGATGCTTGTTTTCGGTCCAGGGAGGACTTGGCTTGGCAGTTCGGTCTGGACTGTTCCCATGAGGCACAGGGTCAAGACTGATTTGCATATGGCTGGGTCTAAACTGGGGTGGCATGGTGAGCAAAGAAACGATGGATTTAACCCAGATGTCTTGACTGGGAGTGAATGTATAATTCATTCAGCATTCCGTCCATCATTTGTTTGCGTAGCACTTTTTCGCCCTAAGTGGGATGGATATGCCCAGACGTGGGTCCCTTGCTCACTGTGCTACTGGATTCAAGCTAGCCTGGCTGATGAAGGGTAATACCCTGAAACCGGTCCCAGGATGCTTGTTTCCGGTCCAGGGAGGATTTGGCTTGGCAGTTCTGTCTGGACTGTTCCCATGAGGCACAGGGTAAAGACTGATTTGCATATGGCTGGGTCTAAACTGGGGTCGCATGGTGAGCAAAAGAATGATGGATTTTACCCAGATCTCTTGACTGGGGGTGAATGTAGGATTCATTCAGCATTCCGTCCATCATTTGTTTGCGTAGCACTTTTTCGCCCTAAGTGGGATGGGTATGCCCAGACGTGGGTCCCTTGCTCACTGGGCCACTGGATTCAAGCTAGCCTGGCTGATAAAGGGTAATACCCTGAAACCGGTCCCAGGATGCTTGTTTCCGGTCCAGGGAGGACTTGGCTTGGCAGTTCGGTCTGGACTGTTCCCATGAGGCACAGGGTCAAGACTGATTTGCATATGGCTGGGTCTAAACTGGGGTGGCATGGTGAGCAAAAGTACAATGGATTTAACCCAGATCTCTTGACTGGGGGTGAATGTATGATTCATTCAGCATTCCGTCCATCATTTGTTTGCGTAGCACTTTTTTGCCCTAAGTGGGATGGGTATGCCCAGACGTGGGTCCCTTGCTCACTGTGCCACTGGATTCAAGCTAGCCTGGCTGATGAAGGGTAATACCCTGAAACCGGTCCCAGGATGCTTGTTTCCGGTGCAGGGAGGACTTGGCTTGGCAGTTCAGTCTGGACTGTTCCCATGAGGCACGGGGTCAAGACTGATTTGCATATGGCTGGGTCTAAACTGAGGTGGCATGGTGAGCTAAACAACAATGGATTTAACCCAGATCTCTTGACTGGGGGTGAATGTATGATTCATTCAGCTTTCCATCCATCATTTGTTTGCGTAGCACTTTTTCGCCCTAAGTGGGATGGGTATGCCCAGACGTGGGTCCCTTGCTCACTGTGCCACTGGATTCAAGCTAGCCTGGCTTATGAAGGGTAATACCCTGAAACCGGTCCCAGGATGCTTGTTTCCGGTCCAGGGAGGACTTGGCTTGGCAGTTCGGTCTGGACTGTTCCCATGAGGCACAGGGTCAAGACTGATTTGCATATGGCTGGGGCTAAACTGGGTTGGCATTGTGAGCAAAAGAACGATGGATTTATCCCAGATCTCTTGACTGGGGGTGAATTTATGATTCACTCAGCATTCCGTCCATCATTTGTTTGCGTAGCACTTTTTCGCCTAAGTGGATGGGTATGCCCAGACGTGGGTCCCTTGCTCACTGTGCCACTGGATTCAAGCTAGCCTCTGCTGATGAAGGGTAATACCCTGAAACCGGTCCCAGGATGCTTGTTTCCGGTCCAGGGAGGACTTGGCTTGGCAGTTCCGTCTGGACTGTTCCCATGAGGCACAGGGTCAAGACTGATTTGCATATGGCTGGGTCTAAACTGGGGTGGCATGGAGAGCAAAAGAACAATGGATTTAACCCAGATCTCTTGACTGTGGGTGAATGTATGATTCATTCAGCATTCCATCCATCATTTGTTTGCGTAGCACTTTTTCGCCCTAAGTGGGATGGGTATGCCCAGACGTGGGTCTCTTGCTCACTGTGCCACTGGATTCAAGCTAGCCTGGCTGATGAAGGGTAATACCCTGAAACCGGTCACAGGATGCTTGTTTTCGGTCCAGGGAGGACTTGGCTTGGCAGTTCGGTCTGGACTGTTCCCATGAGGCACAGGGTCAAGACTGATTTGCATATGGCTGGGTCTAAACTGGGGTGGCATGGTGAGCAAAAACGATGGATTTAACCCAGATGTCTTGACTGGGAGTGAATGTATAATTCATTCAGCATTCCGTCCATCATTTGTTTGCGTAGCACTTTTTCGCCCTAAGTGTGATGGGTATGCCCAGACGTGGGTCCTTTGCTCACTGTGCTACTGGATTCAAGCTAGCCTGGCTGATGAAGGGTAATACCCTGAAACCGGTCCCAGGATGCTTGTTTCCGGTCCAGGGAGGATTTGGCTTGGCAGTTCGGTCTGGACTGTTCCCATGAGGCACAGGGTCAAGACTGATTTGCATATGGCTGGGTCTAAACTGGGGTCGCATGGTGAGCAAAAGAATGATGGATTTTACCCAGATCTCTTGACTGGGGGTGAATGTAGGATTCATTCAGCATTCCGTCCATCATTTGTTTGCGTAGCACTTTTTCGCCCTAAGTGGGATGGGTATGCCCAGACGTGGGTCCCTTGCTCACTGTGCCACTGGATTCAAGCTAGCCTGGCTGATAAAGGGTAATACCCTGAAACCGGTCCCAGGATGCTTGTTTCCGGTCCAGGGAGGACTTGGCTTGGCAGTTCGGTCTGGACTGTTCCCATGAGGCACAGGGTCAAGACTGATTTGCATATGGCTGGGTCTAAACTGGGGTGGCATGGTGAGCAAAAGTACAATGGATTTAACCCAGATCGCTTGACTGGGGGTGAATGTATGATTCATTCAGCATTCCGTCCATCATTTGTTTGCGTAGCACTTTTTTGCCCTAAGTGGGATGGGTATGCCCAGACGTGGGTCCCTTGCTCACTGTGCCACTGGATTCAAGCTAGCCTGGCTGATGAAGGGTAATACCCTGAAACCGGTCCCAGGATGGTTGTTTCCGGTGCAGGGAGGACTTGGCTTGGCAGTTCAGTCTGGACTGTTCCCATGAGGCACGGGGTCAAGACTGATTTGCATATGGCTGGGTCTAAACTGGGGTGGCATGGTGAGCAAAAGAACGATGGATTTAACCCAGATCTCTTGACTGGGGGTGAATGTATGATTCATTCAGCTTTCCACCCATCATTTGTTTGCGTAGCACTTTTTCGCCCTAAGTGGGATGGGTATGCCCAGACGTGGGTCCCTTGCTCACTGTGCCACTGGATTCAAGCTAGCCTGGCTGATGAAGGGTAATACCCTGAAACCGGTCCCAGGATGCTTGTTTCCGGTCCAGGGAGGACTTGGCTTGGCAGTTCGGTCTGGACTGTTCCCATGAGGCACAGGGTCAAGACTGATTTGCGTATGGCAGGGTCTAAACTGGGGTGGCATGGTGAGCAAAAGAACGATGGATTTAACCCAGATCTCTTGACTGGGGTGAATGTAGGATTCATTCAGCATTTCGTCCATCATTTGTTTACGTAGCACTTTTTTGCCCTAAGTGGGATGGGTATGCCCAGACGTGGGTCCCTTGCTCACTGTGCCACTGGATTCAAGCTAGCCTGGCTGATGAAGGGTAATACCCTGAAACCGGTCCCACGATGCTTGTTTCCGGTCCAGGGAGGACTTGGCTTCGCAGTTCGATCTGGACTGTTCCCATGAGGCACAGGGTCAAGACTGATTTGCATATGGCTGGGGCTAAACTGGGGTGGCATTGTGAGCAAAAGAACGATGGATTTATCCCAGATCTCTTGACTGGGGGTGAATGTATGATTCATTCAGCATTCCGTCCATCATTTGTTTGCGTAGCACTTTTTCGCCCTAAGTGGGATGGGTATGCCCAGACGTGGGTCCCTTGCTCACTGTGCCACTGGATTCAAGCTAGCCTCTGCTGATGAAGGGTAATACCCTGAAACCGGTCCCAGGATGCTTGTTTCCGGTCCAGGGAGGACTTGGCTTGGCAGTTCGGTCTGGACTGTTCCCATGAGGCACAGGGTCAAGACTGATTTGCATATGGCTGGGTCTAAACTGGGGTGGCATGGTGAGCAAAAGAACGATGGATTTAACCCAGATCTCTTGACTGGGGGTGAATGTATGATTCATTCAGCATTCCGTCCATCGTTTGTTTGCGTAGCACTTTTTTGCCCTAAGTGGGATGGGTATGCCCAGACGTGGGTCCCTTGCTCACTGTGCCACTGGATTCAAGCTAGCCTGGCTGATGAAGGGTAATACCCTGAAACCGGTCCCAGGATGCTTGTTTCCGGTCCAGGGAGTACTTGGCTTGGCAGTTTGGTCTGGACTGTTCCCATGAGGCACAGGGTCAAGACTGATTTGCATATGGCTTGGTCTAAACTGGGGTGTCATGGTGAGCAAAAGAACAATGGGTTTAACCCAGATCTCTTGACTGGGGGAGAATGTATGATTCATTCAGCATTCCGTCCATCAGTTGTTTGCGTAGCACTTTTTCGCTCTAAGTGGGATGGGTATGCCCAGACGTGGGTCCATTGCTCACTGTGCCACTGGATTCAAGCTAGCCTGGCTGATGAAGGGTAATACCCTGAAACCGGTCCCAGGATGCTTGTTTCCGGTCCAGGGAGGACTTGGCTTGGCAGTTCAGTCTGGACTGTTCCCATGAGGCACAGGGTCAAGACTGATTTGCATATGTCTGTGTCTAAACTGGGGTGGCATGGTGAGCAAAATTACGATGGATTTAACCCAGATCTCTTGACTGGGGTGAATGTATGATTCATTCAGCATTCCATCCATCATTTGTTTGCATAGCACTTTTTCGCCCTAAGTGGGATGGATATGCCCAGACGTGGCTCCCTTGCTCTCTGTGCCACTGGATTCAAGCTAGCCTGGCTGATGAAGGGTAATACCCTGAAACCGATCCCAGGATGCTTGTTTCTGGTTCAGGGAGGACTTGGCTTGGCAGTTAGGTCTGGACTGTTCCCATGAGGCACAGGGTCAAGACTGATTTGCATATGGCTGGGTCTAAACTGGGGTGGCATGGTGAGCAAAAGAACGATGGATTTAACCCAGATCTCTTGACTGGGGGTGAATGTATGATTCATTCAGCATTCCGTCCATCATTTGTTTGCGCAGCACTTTTTCGCCCTAAGTGGGATGGATATGCCCAGACATGGGTCCCTTGCTCACTGTGCCACTGGATTCAAGCTAGCCTGGCTGATGAAGTGTAATACCCTGAAACCGGTCCCAGGATGCTTGTTTCTGGTTCAGGGAGGACTTGGCTTGGCATTTCGGTCTGGACTGTTCCCATGAGGCACAGGGTCAAGACTGATTTGCATATGGCAGGGTCTAAACTGGGGTGGCATGGTGAGCAAAAGAACGATGGATTTAACCCAGATCTCTTGACTGGGGGTGAATGTATGATTCATTCAGCATTCCGTCCATCATTTGTTTACGTAGCTCTGGTAAGGGTAATGCCACTACTCACCAGAGTATCTCCCAAGGACCTATTCCTACGAAAAGTGACACTCTGATGTGAGCCTATTTGTTTGCCTATGATGGGGTCGCTTTTGACAACAGCCCAATTTTTCTCCAGGATCTCCTTGAGCCTCTTAGAGCTGTTTGTAAATATCAGAAAGAGCCTAAGGGTAAGATCAGAGATATCAGTAGTGGCATTCTTAAACAATAGCTCATCCCTACTTAAAAGGTTTGCACGTTTGACCGCTTTCTTGAGAACCCAACTAGGGTAGCCTCTGTCCTTGAAATGTTCTATCATGACTTTGCTTTCCCTGTGGTAGGCCTAATTATTACTGCAATTTCTCCTAGCATGTAGTAGCTCTCTGATGTTGTAGTGGGTGGCTGGTTTTGAATCAGCATTTCCTACTGGCTTCAAACCCCAGTCCACTTTCTTTCCTACAATGCCCCATGATAACCTGGACACATTTTGTGACATGATGATTACTCATTTAAAGAAACTGAGAATGAATTCAAAATTTGATAAGAAATATAATCTTTCTTTGCCGGATTTGCAGCTAATAGATTCTCTTGCTGATGATGATAATATTGTGATATGCCCCTCTGACAAAGGGGGGAACATTTTTCGCATGAATCGGGACAATTACATTGCTGAGGATATGTGGCAACTTAATGACAGTGCCTCTTATTGTAAGATAGACAGGAAAACCTACACTCAGAGTGTTGTTACTATCTGGGACAAATTGGCAATATGGCTCAATGGTGGTTTAATCGGTTCTCATGTGGTGGTTTTGCATGTGCATGAGCCCAGTGTTAGATTGCCTTGAATGGGTGCAACATTTTCTGCAGTAAAGCAAAGATGTTTTCATTCCTCAGTCTGTAAATATGATCACAATCTTCTTCCTCTGGTCAATGAGGATGATTCTCTGTTGAAAGATCCTCTCCTTCCTCCTTTTTGGAATTGACAATTTCCATGCTTGCAAATGTGAAGGAGTGATGAAGTATGCAATGCTAGTATAATAGTGTTGAAATGTCACCACTTTTTGTGGTTGCTAGGACCATGTGTAGGTTTTTCCACACAATTTGACTTTTGTGTTATAATGCATGAGCATGTGTTACATTAATAGATATAATTGCATTGATGGTATTGTATGTAAGAGTCCGGTGTTGGATTGCAGTAGGTGGGCGCAAAATGTTCTGCAGTAAAGCAGATACATTTTCATTCCTCAATCTGTAAAATATTCCATTAATATCTTAACACATTCTGAATTAGCAAGATTGTCTAATAATAGCCACACAGCATTGGGTCCTTATTTGTTTTGTTTTTTAAATATGGCAATATGTGTACCTTTTCAATAATCTGGGACTTCCAATCTGTCTATGAAGCACCTAATAATAGAAAGATGTTTAGAAACTTTATAAATGTCTGATAGTATGGAGCCAAGGAGAGCGGCTTTGCCATGAGGAATAGTTTGATTTACTCTATATAACTTAGTTATGGAAATAGAGATTCCTCAAGACGAAATCCTCAAATGGTCCTTGAGTATGTCACAATCAGTGAGTCAAAGGAGTTAGAGTCTTCAAAGTAGAGATCAGACTGGAAGGCATCACAAAATTAAACAATTCCTGTAGGATTTTTATCCTGTCTCTCCTGCATATCTTTGACATAGTGAATATTTTACTAATAGCTTGCTCCTTAGCTAACAGTTCAAACATATGTCCCATGCTTTTGCCTGTCTTGAAAGCTTTAAGATGCTGCGATCGATGTGCCCTGACTGCCTTCTCCATATCATTTTGTTAAGGGGCATTTTGACAATAACAAATTGTACTCACCCTCTCAGACTGCCATTTTCAGCCAAAAAGAAGAGGCAGTTATGCTCCATGCTCTTTGAAAGAAAGAAAATAGACAACAAACATTAAGCATCCCAACCTTCAAAAGATAGTAAAAGGAAACCAGAGAGAATGCAAAAAATAATCTTGTGTTCCTGGATTCATTCAGTGTCAATCAGTGTCAGGAACTACTCTCTTTGAATAAGAATCCATTGTCTCTTTTGTTTGCATTTGTAATGTGCAAACAAAAGAATGCTTATTTGGAGTGATTTTGTAAAAACCAAGAGCACCAGCACCTTGAAGTGGGACCATTATTTGATGTGATGACCTGCAGAGCTCTAATGTCTCTAAACTGAAAACAGAGCAAACATGGAATGATAGTGCTGTGGCTTTGAGAGGATTAGGTGGCTGGACATGATGATATATAATTTGACATAAAACTATATTACCATTATAGATCAATGCAGGAAGCCTCTGCATGTCTTTAGGCTTCTTAAATGAAAAAGAATGTGCCAGTGAATTTGGGAATTCTCAATCATCCAGCTTAGGAAAGGCCTTCTGGAAAATTCTAACTATAAAGCCTCTACAGTCGTCATCCTCAGAGCCTTCTAGATTGGCTCCTGTGCTTCACTTTGCACTTCAAACTGTCGTGTAGTTCCTATAGTACCCATGCAGGACCTGCGCGTTTGGATAACATAAACTGTGGGCTTGGTGTTAGACTGACTCTGTGCACCCCCACCACCTATGTTAGCCTGATTTGCATTAGCTAGCTCACAGTGCCACTAGAATCTCCTCTTACCGGGGAGAGATTAGTTTCTGGCAACCTTAGACCATGACAACCCTAATTCTTCAGAATCGTGGAAACAATATACTACTTTTCGCTCAGTCACTCGTGCTTACTTATTCAGTTTGTCTCAGAGAGTTACACAGAATAAACAGTCTGGGCGTTTCAATAAGTATTTATTGAACAGTTGTTATTCTAGTGTAAAATATATGTGCTGCGGCAATCAGCAGACAATAGCAGAGATATATTATCAGCAGTACGATAAAAGCAAAGGGATAGAACAGTTCTACCATATTGCAATGGTCATGAATACATACATGAATATAAAAAGCATTATGAAAGTGCGCGTACTCCTACGATGCCTAAGTAGATGTACCTGAGTGTACCTAGCATATGTGTAGGTCTAAAAGCCTAAGAGCCAAGAATCCTTCTAGGATTTAGTCGAACCCCCATACCTGAATAGAGAGAGTGTGGGACTCAGTCCTGGTCTCGAGTTGGACACCCCGCAAGGGCTGTGTTAGACCGCTGTCAGCTGGAGCGACTGCATGCAGGAGCCTCAGCATCTCTGGTCAGTGTGTCAGCATGGAAGTCTCGGTTCCCTCTGTCTTACCGGGGTCAGATGTGGTGTATTTATACACTGAAGACTCTAGTTGCTTTGTATGGTTTGTATTGGCCCTTGTTAGACTTGAGGAAGACGTCAGGGGTGAACTTTGTACATACATATTATGCAGGTGGTGTATTCCTAGAGAGCCATGCATAATTGATGAGTATAGTGTGGGCCTGTGTTTGGGAAAAACCCTGCTGTATTCAAAACCACAGGATAGATAACGTTCAGCCCTCAGAGCTCATTGTGTACTAGCGAGGACCAATGTAGGTGAAAGATCATGCCTATATAAGGAATCATGACTATAATAGGACATGTACAGTTATGACCGTAATAGGGCATATGCGGCTTTGACCATAATAGGGCAAGTACGAATATGACCGTATTAGGGCAAATACGAATACGTCCATTTTAGGGCATGTATGAACAGGTATACATTAGGGCCTCTATACCGGACATAACACCCACTCCTCTTCCGAACAGGATGACAATGATCATACTTAAAATCTGGACAATTTAAAAACATTTTAAAAGCAAGTAAAAACATGGTTTTAAAATTGTTATAAAAAAAATTCAAAATTTTTACAATTAAGCTATTTCCAATTGCCACTAAAAAATGAAATGTCTATTTTGTTTCTCTATATAAGCTGCTTCACTCAAAGCGGAAGAAGGCCATGCTTTTCTCAAGCGAAAGTGTCAATTTAGGAAATGTTCCAAATTTGCTCGTTTATTATGAAAAACGAGTGGAGAAGCTGAATTCTTTCCCAGGACGCGATGAGCCAATTCGAGATTAAGTGTCCTGGCTGGGAAGCACAACATTATCTGTGTGAGCTACTGCAGACGACAAATCCAACGCCTCACAGAGAACGTCAATTGCACATGGATGGAATGTAGCACTGCCAACAGTCGATGCTGCGGCAGCTTGTGCGGCAGTTGTTACCTGGGTGCCTGTGGAGGGGTCACCTAACCCAGCAGGAGCAAACGGCACCTGTGGATTCTCCAGGAATGCATTCATCAGAATTGGAAGCCACTGGGGACAACGCAGATCATGGGCCTTTATGGGGTCCAGCATTGCATCCGTGTCCGGAGGTGCATCTGATGGAAACGTTAGACAAAGATCCAACGTGCATTCTTCTCCGCAAAACAGGCATCGAAGAACAGGTAAGATGCAGTCTACCCAGACTGGTTGAAAGGATAGAAACCAGGAGGCATTGAGTTCTCGCAGGCAAGCAATGCCCAGAAGTTGTACCATGCGTTCACGGTATTTCCGCTCCAGGAGCATGTTCGCCATTCCCTCGGGAATTGGGCCGTCCATTGTGTAGCAGTAGTATTATGAATAGGACCCCTGCAATCAGCAATAGGATAAGCGGGAGTCCTCCAAATACGCTTCCCAATAAGGAGTGTATAAAATTTGGGATTACTCTGGGGACTGTCTGAAAGGTGCTTAACAGTCCTGACCCTTTGGTCTTAAATAGGTGTATAATACTGCTCGTATCAGACATATTGAAGATACGTCTCACCATTTCTACAAAATGAAAGGGTCAGTTTGTACATACAAGCGCCTGTATCTCAGTCAAGGTCCTTGCAACTTGAAGTTCAAAGGTTTCTCGAGCGGAGGTTAAGGGCACGGTTTGCTGTAAAAGCATGACTTGCAGTCTACTCAGAGTATCAAATTGTATGAAAGAAACGTTCAGTGAAGGCCATAGCATCATCTCCCTGACTGTGTTCAGTGGCGGAAACAATACTTGCATACAGCAAGTAACCCTGGAGTTAATGGTGACCAGATAGGCATCGCCCGGAAGCATCCCACAGCAACCTTGATCATTTAGCATCAAGTAACTCCCATTCGAGAGCAGCTGGAAAACCGGATTGATCATGGCCGATGGGGTCCCTGTCATATGACACGATAGGTTTGCTACTGAACCGCTACAGGCTCCATGTAGTGAAATATCCTGACACATGAGAGAACCGCTTAAAGCGTTCTTGCAGTTTGCACCGCTCAGAAATACTTCTCGATCCCCATTCCGGCATCGGTATCTATATGGTAACTCCCAAGTTTCCTTAATGTAACCCTTACCCATTTTTTCATATTTGCCTGCCTGCCTGCCTTTGCTCAAGGCAATATTGAAACTGAAACGTAGTGACCGGCAGAGTGATTTGGCCATGAATTAGCCATTCAGTTGATGGTGATTCGGTTACAGTGAATGGTAACCTTTCCAGTTTCTCAATACGCAGAATTGTATATTTGGCTCCCCTTTGTGCCATTTCTGTCTGTTTATCAGTCAGATTGTATTCCGAAAACAGAGACGTGGTGTTTATGAAACGCCAGGGCACATAGCCTGCATGCAAAGATTATAGCGTCCAGCTTAGCATCATAATAGAACGTAGCTGAGATTGCCCGTGTTGTAACAAGGCCAGATCTTGTTCTAATATGTCGATTGCCGAAGACACAATGTTGCCTAACGAGTAAATCCTGGAGATCAAAATTGTTAACCCATTATCCACTACAGCTAATGCCTTTTCTAAGTTAATATGGTCTATTTCCCGTATTCTTTCTGCGGCCTCTTGTTGGGATATTTTCCAGTTTTCATTATAATAGGCATAAATGCCGCCATATATGAAACGTTTCTGACGTGTTTTCCTTGGGCCTAGCAAGAAATCCCTACGGTCTACATCAGGTGTGAGTAAGTTTAAGTGATGTTTCACTTCTGTGAGTGTTGAGGTCTCTAGCCAATCAAGGCACAACTTCCCAACACTATACGATGTCACTACCCCTGGGTGTTGTCTTTGTACATAGCGTGTATCTGGCCTATGGATACTAAACCCTTCGGTTGTATTCATAAATCTCTGTTGACAGGTGTTTGTGTCAATGGGCCAAATCAGCCATTTCATCCAAACAGGATCTGATCTGTTGTACTGGAGAATGTCATCTAATCCTACCCCTTGTGTAGTTGAATTCTGCCCCCCACCCATATGTGATGGTGTAGGAAACTCGGGTGAGTTCAGTTCCTTGTTCTTGGCTAGTCCAAGACAGGATGTCTGTTGCACAGTGTCATTTAGAAATATCATCTGCTGTAGAATGAGGCATGCTCTAAAAAGCGCTTCTGTTCCCTGGACTTGCCAGTCCCTCGAACCCCAGATTGATTTTAAATCTATAGTGTCTTTCCATAGGTCGAAACCCTGTGTAGACAACTGGGCCATAAAGGAAGCAGAGTAAATCTGTTTGGTGTTAGTCAACATAATTTTCTGTGCTGATGTTTTTGCCACTTTGTAATAAAATGACTTTGGGTCAGATGTGTTGAACCCTGAAAAGTATGTGAATTTTTGTGCAAAGGTTTGTGAACTACCTTTTGGAGGTGTTGGGCAGTGTTCCCACTGGTGGTATTCAAATACATTTCTAGGTGTTATAGATTTGTGTAAGAAATGATGACCATAATGTTGGTAACAGTACAATGTATTATAGTCTGAAGTACCTTCTAACATTTCATTGTTCGGAAATGCAGCAGTGTTTTCTAAATCAGACTAGCATTTACAGTTTCAGTGTCCCAATCATCAGATAATGTACTGGAGGTAATGATATCACTTAAAGAAATTTTAAATACATGTTTAAGCTTTAAAAGTTCAGTCGGGCCGAATATATCAAAATCAATCTTGTCCCATACTGTACCGTCCGGTATAGGAACTGCTGTGATGTTCACTGAAGACAAGTCTCTTGGTTCACGATGTGAAGACTGGTGTGGTTTTAAAATCAAATTTACTCTTTGGGCTGTAGAGCTCTGCTGGAGGTATCATCCATTAATAAGCATACTAAAAGTTATAATTAAACCTAGCCAGAAAAGAAAAATAAAATCCCAGTGATATACCATAGTGCTATCCAAGGTGACACCAGGTAAGTCTTTCTAAAAAAGTTCAAAAAGTCAGTGAGTTTCTGTTTGAGTGATTTTTTGGCTGGCGTCGTTCCGGCTCGCTTGGATCCAGTGAAAACGTATCAAAGTTCATGAAATAGCCAGAAGCAGTTCGATCAATTGTTGGAATGCATCGGGATTTGTTGAAATTGGATTTTGCTCTTGACGAGGCATGTTGACGTAGACGTCTGTAGTCGGTCTGATTGCAACTTGGTTGTTAAGTTGATTTTCTTATTGTTGAAGTGGAACGAGTTCCATAGCATTGTTGCTTAGTCCTTCATTCCGTACAGGTGGCTCTTCAAACGTGATGAGTCTTTCTGTTTGAGCTTCTTGGATTGTAGCGAGAGGAGGGCGTCTGCTACTGTGAAGTCCACGAGGCCTACTGTTTAGTATCGGCCACATAGTGTAGTTTCATTAAGTCAATTGAGACAAATCTTTTCTCCTTTTTCCCGGCAAGAGGCGGCAGAAGTACAGTTCTTGTGCCTTGTATTGCTAGGACCGGTACAGGCTTTCTGTAGGATGGCCCAAATTCTTTCTTGTCTGCAATCTTTTCTCTGACCAGATCCCCGACTTTTGGGATCCAGACAGGTCTTGCCGTTACTGCCTTGACTTCCTCAGTGGCGGTCTGCTTTAAGTGGACGTTGCTTTGGTGTGTACTGGATTCATTTAGATCCTGTAAAACAGCCAAACGATAATGGATATCAAATGGTTTTTCATCCGCCACTGTGCCTTCACAGTCAAGATCAGGTACCCACATTCTTGTCCCAAATAGGACCTCGTAAGGAGTGACACCCCCTAGAGAGCTTCTTGGCTGATTATTTATTGCTCGTTGTACCCCATATAAGTGATCAACCCATCTACCGCCCTTGCCTAATACCCTAGCTGTTAAAGATTGCTTTATGTCACGGTTTTTCCTCTCCACAACGGAATTTCCCTCAGGATGATACGGAGAGGAGTACCGCAATGCTACACCCATTCCTTCCATGGCCTCTTTGTAAGCCAGAGAGCTAAACGCCGGGTCACGGTCAGAATGTAACGTGCCAACTGCGTATGTGCCGATAAAGACTCGCAAATCTTTTATAACAGTTCGAGCGTCAGCACGGCGCTGAGGCCAAACCCATAGGAATCTAGAGCAGGAATCCACTGCAACCATGATATATTTCTTGGCCCCATCAGATTTTAGGGGTCCGCAGTGGTCCAAATATACACATGCGAGAGGTTTGTCTGATTTCAGCAATGGTGTCTGCGCTGGGCGCGTTACGGTGGAACCTTTCATCTGCTGGCAGATGTCGCACTTTAAGACATAGTCTTTGGTCTGCTTTGTTAACCCTGGCCACCAGTAGAGCTGTTTCAATAAAGAAATAGTCGCTGTAATGCCTGTATGCGCAGAACCCAAACCCTCGTGTGCTGCTAAAATTAAGCCTTGCCTACGATCCATATTTGGTATTACTCTATCCCCCACTCCAGGAATCTGAGCATATGGAATGTTTTGTGCATCTAACTTGTAGGAGTACCTGAGTGGAAATTTTTTAGGTACTGCTGTGCTGCCTTTGCGTGAAGCATTGACAGCTACCATATTCTCGCCGCCTATTCTCTTTTTTGAACAAGTGATTGCAGCTACGGCGGCTGTGCGTACAGCCCCCTTTGCGGCTTCATCAGCCAATGAATTCCCTTCAACGTGAACGCCATCACGCTGATGACTCAGTGTATGTATCACGTGAGCCCTTGGTAGTTCGTTTCTCAACTCCACTACCTATTCCCATAGCATTGTATGCTTAATTGTGCCACCTTTTGCGTCTTTAAACCCGTTTTGTTCCCAATGATGTAAATATTCATTGTACGACTGTACACAGTAAAAGGAATCACACACAATTAGTGTGGGGAATTTGTGTTCCGTATTTACCAGTGCCAGTATCAGTGCTTTTAATTCTGCCAACTGAGCCGTGCAGTCTCCTAGAGATTGCGTTTTAGTGCAACTCGGATGGAACTTTCCATCGTGCATGCGACCTTTAACAATCGCACACGCTGCGCTGTAAGCTTGCTTACTCCCTATGGCCGGTTGAGCAGATCCGTCAGTGTAAATAATATATTCATACTGATCTAGAGGCAAAATCTCATTTGGTAGAGGATATTCTTGTTCGTATTGCAGAAATGCTTGTGTTTTTAAATTTGGATCAAATCTGTATTCAACATCCGTTGCAGTAAGAGAATTAGTCCATTGTATCCATCTGGGATGTAAGGCTTTCGCATTTGGAATGCTAGCTTTTGTAACAGCTTCTAAAGCTGGTACTGGGGTCACAACAATTATGCGTTTACCCTGAGCCAGAGCTCTTTCTCTTGCTACAGCGGTCTGAACTGCTGCCAGGATGTTTTCTGTTGAAGTGAAACGCATCTCTGCGTTTGTGTACAGGTGTGATTTGTATGCGATTGGTACCATTTCGCCTTCATTGAAAGTCAAATAAGTGTACCCGTATTGACCCGCTATTACTCGGATCACTAAGTTGCGTACGTTTACGCGTGTCTGTAAATGTTTAGAAGCTATCATGTCTTCCTGTAGGGAACGCAGAATATTTGTATGTTCCTGTGCCCACTGTCTGACTGAAAAATCAGGTTTTATTAAGTCGTAGAAAGGTTTTACTCTTTCTGCCTAATCCAAAATGTATGTTCGACCAAAATTTAGGAATCCCAGAATTAATTGTAAATTCTTTAATGATTTTGGAGGTTGGAGCAGCGCACACTTTTCTAAAAAGTTAGCTGCTAGGCTTTTTCCTTCACTTGACAGCTCATACCCTAAAAATAGAACATTGAGATGGGCAATTTTTGATTTTTTGAAATTAAATTTATAGCCCTCAGAGGCGAATCCCATAATAATGGTGCTCACCCTGGTCAAGTGCCTCGGTAAGTCATCGTCCGTCAGATAAATATCATCCACATAGGACAATGCTTCTTCATCCAAATTTTGGAGTAATTCTGTTACTCTTGCTGAAAATACCCCGGGACTATTTTTATACCTTTGGGCTAGTCGACAAAATTGTCGCTGGGACCCTAACGCACTGAATGCGGTCAGATACCTGCTTTCAGGCGCTATATTTTGGCAGAAAAATCCATTTGAGATATCAAGTGTTGTTTGTATTTTTTGCGCACAATGTTATTCATTAATGCGCCACTGTGTGCATTTTGAACTGCAAATGTCTTTGTGCAAGTGTTTAAATGTCTGTAATCTAAGACTAGACGATATGTGTTGTCAGGTTTTGCTACAGGAAACAAAGGATTGTTCATAGGTGAAGTGCAATTTTCTATCATCCCCCTGGTATTCAAGTTGATCTAGGATCTCCCGGACTTGTTTTTTAGCTTCCTGCTTTATAGGGTATTGCCTTTGAGCATTTGGGGAAACTTTTAACGGGATCACGTGGTGGGCTGAGTCCTCATCCCAACCAAGATGATTTTTGGACAATGCTGGAGCTAGGGCAACCGCCCACTCCTGCGCATATGCATGTTTTAGGTGAATGGGAACGAGGTCGGAAAATGCTGGAAAAGTTACAGTTCCTCCCCTAGGGCACTCCATGACGAATGCTGGCGGCCAGTCTTGCTCTGCTAATAGGATGTCATAACCAGATGACAGATTTCTCCAAAAGAGACCTTTAATTTTTCTGGGCTTGTTCCCCTCCAGCCAGAGTGTTATCTCATGTAACTTATGTGGGACACTTACCCGAGTATCAGGTGTTTCCACCGTGATCTACTCACTCAACTCCGCTGTAAATGTAAATGTCCAGTATTTGTAAAGCGCACAGCTACCTCACCATAAATTCCTTCAGGTTCTGGCGAGCTATCGTTACTTCTGCGGCGCTGTCTAACATCGTCAGAGCCCATTCCCCGTTCAGATGCTGTTTCCTCAGAACTCTGAGCTTGTCTGATCTTGAGACCTGCTACCTTCTTCTTTTTGAACTGAGGTTTTGATTTTTGTTTATCTTGTTTTTTAGGTACGTAGTCCGCAGCGCGTTGCGTGACTCTGGACTTTGTACGCTCCTCTTGTCTGTGTTCTGACCGTCCTTCCCTCTCGGAGTTTTTTGATGAACCCTGAAAGGAACGAGAGGAACGAGTATCAGTATCCTGATACCTGTCAGGGTTTTTAATATTATTCCTATTCCTGAAGTTATACCTCCTTTCAGAGGGCTCCTGTTGAGGAGACCTACCTCTGGATTGAGATCTGCTGTCTTTAGACTTTTGTTGTTTTTTATTTTCCCACTTCTTTTTAGAAGAAGTAGGCATCTGCTTTGTAGTGTCCTTTTCAGGACTGCCCACTAGTTGTGGTTTTAATGCTTTCCCACCTAAACTGTCGCTGTCTAATTCTGCATATGCAGTTTCAATTATTTTGGGTAGTTCGTGGTTTGATCTACTGGACTGAACTCGCTTAGGCGTTAGCGGATCGCCACTGAAGCCGCTTCCCCCTAAATGTTAGCTAGTATTATGGCTGATACCTGGTCAAAGTTATTTAGTAACTTCATCCCTAAGTTAAGGGCAGGTTCTGCTCCGTACTCATTTTGTATCTGTCTCAATACATCAGGTACTACTGCTAATGACGGGATACTATGTGTTCTGGTATATATGGCAGCAAAAACTAAACCCCAAGAGGTGCAGACCTCTACTTGTGGTGTGATCCACATGGGCAAGCAGATTGTAAGAATTCTGTGTTTCTCAGAGGTGGTAGTATTCGGGAATACTGCCTCAAGCTGAGTTATTTTCTGAGCTATCCAGAATGGTATTTGTTCGCGTTTGCGGGCATTTTGCCCATTACTGCGTGTAATGTTTGAGGAGTAATTTTATTTCCTGTACCCTGAGTCGGAGTACTGTTTGCTGCAGCTGGTGCAGGTTGAATTGTTAAAGTCCTCATGACGAATTGTGTCAAGTTTCTGTAGATTTTAATTAAATCTTTGTGTTGAACTAGTAAGTGTGGCTGTGGCATTGTGTTAATGCCAGGATGCGGTGTGTAAGCCGCTAGTATTGGCCATGTGGCCCCATCTCCTCCGAGCGTGCTTAATCTTACTCTTTCTCGTACGTGGGGTAGGGCACCATTAAACCAGTAATGATGTTCCTGGTAAGTGAGTGGAATCTCTATGTCCTCAAATGGGGCACATTCCAGTGGTGCATCTCCTTCTATATAGTAGCGAAATGTATTTGTTTTTGCATTTGCTGCTGGGAGTGTAACCCATGAATAGAATACCTCTGTTTTAGTTGATTCGTGTGCCTCAATCACGAACACAACAATGCCACCCTTGGCTTGTACACCATTTTCTAATAGTCTTAGGGTGACTGTCCTTCTGAATTTTGGTGCAATCTGTATTGCATCCTCAGGATCTTCTCCTCCCAGGTCAACTCTCTCATCCCCTGAACCAGGCATGTTTAGAGGAAGAAGTGTTCACAGGGAACTAAGATGAGGTGTTATGCACAATTTAGGGACTAAATGTCCTTCAAGCTTGATTAACCAACAGCCAATAAATAGTAAACAGGAAGGGGTGGGAGCACACTGCTCATACTACTCAGCTGCGGCAGATTTGTGCCCACCCACTCCAGACGTCTCTGGGGTTTTGTGAGTAGGTTCTCTGAGAATAGCATGACTGAACTACTCAGATTCTACTGTTACATAAGTACCCAACCAACGTTGGCAGCGCCATGTCGTGTAGTTCCTATAGTACCCATGCAGGACCTGCACGTTTGGATAACATAAACTGTGGGCTTGGTGTTAGACTGACTCTGTGCACCCCCACCGCCTATGTTAGCCTGATTTGCATTAGCTAGCTCACAGTGCCACTAGAATCTCCTCTTACCGGGGAGAGATTAGTTTCTGGCAACCTTAGACCATGACAACCCTAATTCCTCAGAATCGTGGAAACAATATACTACTTTTCGCTCAGTCACTCGTGCTTACTTATTCGGTTTGTCTCAGAGAGTTACACAGAATAAACAGTCTGGGCCTTTCAATAAGTATTTATTGAACAGTTGTTATTCTAGTGTAAAATATATGTGCTGCGGCAATCAGCAGACAATAGCAGAGATATATTATCAGCAGTACGATAAAAGCAAAGGGATAGAACAGTTCTACCATATTGCAATGGTCATGAATACATACATGAATATAAAAAGCATTATGAAAGTGCGCGTACTCCTACGATGCCTAACTAGATGTACCTGAGTGTACCTAGCATATGTGTAGGTCTAAAAGCCTAAGAGCCAAGAATCCTTCTAGGATTTAGTCGAACCCCCATACCTGAATAGAGAGAGTGTGGGACCCCGTCCTGGTCTCGAGTTGGACACCCCGCAAGGGCTGTGTTAGACCGCTGTCAGCTGGAGCGACTGCATGCAGGAGCCTTAGCGTCTCTGGTCAGTGTGTCAGCATGGAAGTCTCGGTTCCCTCTGTCTTACTGGGGTCAGATGTGGTGTATTTATACCCTGGAGACTCTAGTTGCTTCGTATGGTTTGTATTGGCCCTTGTTAGACTTGAGGAAGATGTCAGGGGTGAACTTTGTACATACATATTATGCAGGTGGTGTATTCCTAGAGACCCATGCATACTTGATGAGTACAGTGTGGGCCTGTGTTTGGGAAAAACCCTGCTGTATTCAAAACCACAGGATAGATAACGTTCAGCCCTCAGAGCTTGTTGTGTACTAGTGAGGACCAATGTAGGTGAAAGATCATGCCTATATAAGGAATCATGACTATAATAGGACATGTACAGTTAAGACCGTAATAGGGCATATGCAGCTTTGACCATAATAGGGCAAGTACGAATATGACCGTATTAGGGCAAATACGAATACGTCCATTTTAGGGCATGTATGAACAGGTCTACATTAGGGCCTCTATACGGGACATAACAAAATAATCAATCAATCAATCAAACAGTATTGATATAGCGCAGCTTATCACCACTTGGGTATCCAGGTGCTGAGATATGGTGAGCCTTAGTCAAAGAGCCAGGTCTTGAGTCCCTTCCTGAAGTCGGCGGGTAAAGAGGGGGTTCGGAGGTGGAGTGGGAGGTCGTTCCAGGACTTGGCTGCAAGGTAGGTGAAAGAATGACCTCAACTGTGGCTCTGCTAGATGTGGGGATGTGGGCAAGGGAGGTTGAACGGAGTAATCTGGACAGCTGGTGGAAGGTCAGGCGGTGGTTGATGTAGGAGGGTCCAGCGTTGTGAAGGGCCTTGTAGGTATGAGTCAGCAGCTTGAACTGGCTTCTCTTCTGAATGGGGAGTCTGTGGAGGTGTCTGAGGTGGGGGTGATGCTGGTCTGTTTGGGGAGGTTGAGGGTGAGTCTGGCTGTGTCAATCTGTATGGTCTGAAGTCATTTGAGGAGATTTGTGCTGGTTCTGGCGTAGAGTGCATTTCCGTAGTCGAGTCGGTTGGTGATGAGGGCTTGAGTCATTGTTTTCCTGATGCTGATGAGGATCCACCTGAAAATCTTACAAAGCATGCAGAGGGTGTGGAAGCAGGAGAAGGCAACTGCTTTGACCAGGCACTTCATGGAGAGATCGCTGTCCAGGATGATGCCTAGTTTACAGGTGTGGTTGGTGGGGGTAGGCGATGCCTCCTCTGTGTTTGTTGGCACAGTTTCTGTGTATCATTTTGGGAATATACCATGTTACAACGCATGCGATACATCGCATGCCATTACAAAGCGGTTGTCACAACGACCGCGTTGTTACATCGCACACCATTACAATGCAAGTCATTACAACAACTTCTTGTAGGGGGCGCGCTGGACTTTGGAATAGTATAATTTACTATTCCAACTCCAGTCTGTGCAACAGTAGGGAAGGTGTTGGATTTTCCTAACACATCTGACCCTAACTCTGATTATTATACTACTCTTGTCATGCCCATTGAAGTCACATAAGAAGCATATTTGCTAACAGACACACCATTATACAAGTGCCCAAGTGCAAACCATTTTACAGCTGGTGTTCTACCCGCAGACTTTTCATTCTTGTGATGCTATGAAAGGATGCTTGCAATGTTTTACAACATTTCTCCAGCTTTGGAATACATTCAATGATTAAATATTTGCTTGTCCTCAGTAATATTAAAACATAAACTGTGGTGTGCCAGTGGATAAGTGAAAACAATGTATTTATGTCTTTAAATAATTGTTCCTTTAGTTCTTTGATTTACAACAAATGGGATTCTGTAATCCTTGTATCAATGCCAATCTCCAACTTTGTTTTAATCGGGGCTTGTTACGCACCCAGTCACCAATTATAAAGAAAAGACACCCAGTCACCAATTATAAAGAAAAGATGTCAGAACTTGACTAATATAAGATGCTACAGTCGAGTTCTGACATCACAATGCCTGATGCCAGATTCAGCAGGCAAGTTGAAAGACGGGTCAGGTCATGGAGCATAATTGATGCAACTGTTTAAAGCAAAATAAATGGAAGGTTGCTTTTCTTTCTTCTGCTCTATTTTTCTAGCTTACCATGACAAGCAGAAAGAACCTGTTTATTTTTTGCACTCCTTAGATGGAGAAAAGCTAGATGTTTCTACACATTCTGAGCTACTGGAGCTTTTTTTTGTAAAGAGACTTCTATTAAACTGTTTCTAATATCTGTTTGCAACAAATATCTAACAGCCTTCTGATGTGTTTAATTTTGCCCAAGAGGTCTTATTTGAATTCTTCATGTTTGCAAACATGCTCACTCTTTCATATAAAAAACTATGCACCAAGGTTTTAAGTGGTTCGTGGGAAAGGTGATGATGTGACCATGTATTATATGGGATAAATTATCGGATGCCATACATGATAAGGCCATTGCAATTCATCTCGGAGTTCCATAACCTTATTAAGGAACTCAGCCTTCGGCGTCGTTCCTCTATATGGTTAATGAACTCGTTGGTGACTTGCAATATCCTTATAATGTATGGCATCAGATACGCTATCCCTTATATAAACCTTGCTTGTGTCACACTAAAACTTCCTGGTCTTAATTTATAAAATAGATTTCACATAGACCCTTTGAACATATTTGCTGTATTAGAGGTTTGATTGCTCCTGTCACTGCCTCATCTAAATACTGAAAGTTTGAGTTTTTCAGAAACATTTTAGAGAGTGAGAGGACCCCCAACTCTGGCCGACATTTAACAGCTTTTATACTGACAACCAATGTGGTGCTTTTATACAAAAAAGATAATTATCAATGTGTAATGGCAAGGAACTAAGGTTCAGATTAGCATTTTTTTCTGAGCGCTTTTCAGCAAGTGAAAAAATGTGTCTTGTAAGACTGTTGGACCATTACGGGAGCAGCTTGTCTGCCTTAATATCATTGAACTATTCTCTGCAAATTACACGATTCTCCTAGTAGCCATATGTTGCGCTGCTCCTGTAAATGCGAGAGTAACACTATTTTCCGCTGCTCCTGTCACCATCGCTGTTCTTTTGCCAACATTTATTTACTAACCATTAAGTAATTGTTAGATACAATGCATGCTCATGCATGTGAACACATACTTTGTAAAGATCCCAAAGACAATATGGAAAAATAATGAACTGCCTTCTCTTATTTCGTAAGTGACAATAGCTCTTCATTGCTACGCGACGAAAGAATACTTGACTTTCAACAATATTAATAGCGCATGTTCATCTCAACATCAACTTTGCGTGTAATAATTGGCAAATAGGATTAAAAAAATAATTATGACGGGGCACCTACGTCTTCTTAACAGGCATTAAATTCCAAGCCAAATCCGAATCCATCTGCCCCTGTAATTGTTATACTTTTTTTTTTTAAATTTAGAAACCTATGTTTTTGAACCAATGAGTGAACCATTTTGAAAGGGAGACAGTAACACACCCTTAAGGATTAAAGTGTAAACGTTTTTAATGTCATGTCTTAATAAAAAACAACTTTGCCTCTCTAACTGAGATAATGGTTTTACATGCCTGCAAGAGGGGACAATGAGATAATTGCTTAACCAATCATTCACTTATAAAGCACTGCTTCTCACCCGAGAGGGTATCCAGGCACTGTGCTGCGGGGGCAATCGAAAAGCCAGGTTTCGAGACCCTTCCTAAAGTGGGTCAGTTGGGGTGAAGTGCAGAGATGGAGGGAATGGGCGTTCCAGGTCTTGGCAGCGAGGTGGGAGAAGGAGCGTCCTCCGGGACGGCAGTGTCGGATGCGTGGTATATGTGCGAGGGTGAGATGAATAGATCAGAGGTTCCTGGGAGGTAGATGGAAGTTCAGGCGGTGGTTCATGTATGCGAGTCCTTAGTCATGGAGGGCTTTGTAAGCGTGGGTCAGGCGCTTCAATTGACATTTTTTCTAGGTGGGGAGCAAGTAAATGGTTCTTCAGCTGCTGGGTTATGTGGGTCCTGTTTGGCAGGTTGAGGATGAATCTGTCTGCTACGTTCTGGTTCATCTGGAGTCTCTTCATGATTTTGGTGGTGGTGCCTGCATAGAGTGCATTGCCATAGTCCAGTCTGCTGTTGATTAGTGCCTGCATTACGGTTTTCCTGGTATTGGTGGGGAGTCACTTGAAGACTTTGCGGAGCATGCGGAGAGTGTGGAAGCAGGCTCAGGAGACCTGGCATTTGATGGAGAGTTCGCTGTCCAGGATGATGCAGCGGTTGTGGGTGTGGTCTTTCGGAGTGGGGGTGGGTCCGAGTTTCGATGGCCACCAGGAGCCATTCCAGAGGGAGGTGTTTCTGCTGAAGATCAACTTCAGCTTTCTATGTGTTGAGCTTCAGGCAGTTGTTCTTCATCCAGGCTGAGACGTTCTTCGCACAGTTGTGGAAGTTGATCTTCGTAGTGGTGGGGTACGCTGAGAGCGAGAGAATGAGCTGGGTGTCATTGGCGTAGGAGACCACGTTGATGTTGTGGGCTCTGACAATCACCACGAGTGGAGTCATGTAGATGTTGAAGAGGGTTGGACTGAGGAAAGAGCCTTGAGGGATGCTGCAGATGGTGTGCCTGGGTTGAAAGGTGAAAGGAGGGATAAGTATTATCTGGGTGCAAAGGTGAGAAAGGAAGCCATCCATTTGAGCCTGTTACATCAAAAGCAAAGTACAAGGCTGCACCACATGGGTCACAAACAAATGTTGTGTTGCAATGAAATATTTCACAAATTAGGAATCACAAATCGTGGCACGATCCAATTGCGTTTCTCCCTTTATTCTTTCTTTATTGTTGTGTTGTTTGATATTCTTAAAAACACCAGCTAATCTGTATTAAGTTATGTGAACATGAATCTGACAAAATATTTTTGATATTGGGTGGGAAATTGTTTACATTTTGCAATTTTGCACATCTCGGAGTGATTTGTTTACAGAAATAATAATACAGGATATATTGTATTTAATTCAACTATTGGGCTTTTTAAAGGAGATTTAGTGTAAAATTATTATGTAATTAACAAATATTTATTATTGATTATTTGCTGCTATTATAATTCGACTTTGCAAATATAGGTTGGATTTAAAAACTTGTCCCTGAGAGGGGAGACAGGGGAATGATGAAATGCAAGACATTGATTTCAGGCTGTGTTGATAGGATATGTGTATTAAATGAAACTAGGAAAGGTCATGAGAGAAACCCCACATGAAGTGATATATGAATGAATGTGAATAGAATTATTGCTATCCAAAAAACATTATTTGAAGTGCTGAGAAGTGGGCACTGGCCCATTATTAGCAAATTGTGTTCCATACTCTCCAATAGGTTATGAAAATATTTGATTGATGGCACTTGAAATAATGAAAGAGAGGGGAAGAAAAACAGAAACAAAATGTAACATTACTTATTGTTTAAATATGATTTATTACATTTGGTGAATTTATGGCTTTGCTCATTTAAATCTTCTTTTGAAGTATGTTCAATTGAAGTATTTCTTCTATATTGATGAAGGATGGCTTTAAATGTTTCACTAGGTGGTGGGCCTTGTATACTTTGAGAAAGGCTGAGGACAGCCGAAATGCGTCGGTGTGTGTTGACGAGCTGCAATAAAGAATTGTAAAAAGGTCACGCTGTCTGGAGTGCCCACTTTTTGTCCTGCTTGGCGGGAGGAACAGTGAATATATATATATATATATATACAGATTACTCCTCCTTCTTGCCTGCTCCCATGGCTAACACGCACTCCGGCAGGGTCTATTGAAACTCATATGATAAGTCACCAAGTACCACAAGTGGGAGGGAAACAAAACACCCTACTCATATATATATATATATATATATATATATATATATATATATATATATATATTCATAAAGAATTAACAAATCATATGCAAAACATTACATAAATTGCCAAATTAAATACATATAAAAAAATACATTTATTAAAAAAGTTTTCTTTAAAAGATACAATAAATACTTATATATACAAATAATATAGAGTTAAACAAATAATAATATTACATACATTTAAATAATATTAAAGTCTGGGAACAATAGATATACTATTCCACTCCAGTCTCTGCAACAGCAGGGAAAAAGTTGCACTCAGGATAGGTATAATTTACTACTCCCACTTCAGTCTCTACAAAAGTAGGGAAATCGTTGGACTCTGGAGGGGTAACATTTACTATTCCCACTTGCAACCGTAGGGAAAACGTTAGACTTCGGGGGATCAAGTTTACTATTCCTACTCCAGTCTGTGCATCAATAGGGAAATCATTGGACTTCGGAGGGGTTACATTTACTATTCCCACTCCAGTCTATGCAACAGTAGGGGAAGTATTGGGCATCGGTGTGTGCTTGTGTCAATGACTGTATAGGTGAGTGAGTATATGTTAGTATCTGTATGAATAAGTAATTGGGTGTGTGTAACTGTATGGGTGAGTAAGTGGTTGTGTGATTGTATGGGTGAGTGAGCAGGTGTGTGAGTAGCTCAATGGGTAACTGACTCAGTGTGTGAGTGGCTGTTTGGGTGTATGAGTGGATATGTCAGTGGCTGTATTAATGAGTGAGTGGACGTAGGAGTGGCTGTATGGGTGAGTGAGTGGATGTGTGTGTAGATCTATAAATCTGTGAGTGTGTGTATAAGTAATGGTATGGGTCTGCGAATGGGTTTGTGAATGGTTGTGTGGGAGTGGGTATATGAAAGGTTCTATGGTGATGTCATCAGTGATGTCACTGACCATGTCATGAGTGATGTAATACGTGCGGTCTGAAGCAGTGCATTAGAGAACACGAGTTATAGTTAACTCAGCTAACTATAACTGCTGAATTTCACTGGTTTTGTTTGAGTGAAACCTGAGCCTAACTATAACGTCCCTGTAATCTTTGCTTTTTTGGTGAATATATTTGATATATATATTTGCATTAAATCTTCGACATCTACGCTTGCTCCATCCAAGGTACTTTGTCAACGTGACCTCCTTGAGTCCTGTAGCCAACCTGCTTTCAATCGCAGTTGCCCTGAACATTGGATTTACCCCTGTCTAGTGCAACCTCAAGTAACACCGTAGCGCTATTGACTTCTAAGCACTACTCGTTGATTAATTCTTTAAAAATTCCTAACTCCGGTTCTATTCATTGGATTTTTGCTTTTTTGGTCGTGTTTTACTCATAAAACTATTCTGTATTGTTCTAAACCAGGAGTATTTTTGTGGTGTTTTCATTGTGTTACTGTGTGTTTGTGTTGCAAAAATACTATACACATTGCCTCTTTAGATAAGTCTGACTGCTCAGTGCCAAGCTACCAAAGGGTGACCACAGGTTATCTTTTAGTGACTATCTAGCTTACCTTGACTAGGATTGTGGTCCCTACTTGGACAAGGTGCATACCTTTGCCAACTAGAGACCCATTTTTGAACAGGTACATTATAGTTAGATTAAAATTTTACTCACACAAAACCAAATAACTATAACTCGTGCCCCAAGGTAACTGTATCTGCGCCCCCACCATGAGGTTTTCTCATCAATAATGTCCCTGCCATTGTTGCAGTGATATTATCAATGATGCCAAGCGAATATGTTATGAGTTATGTAATATGTGTGATAATTACCAGTGCATTGCCAGGACGTGGGTTATACTTATCTTAGGGCAAAACTTATAGCTACTTGAGATAACTAAAACTGCTGAATTTCCTCAATTTGCGGCCAGCCAATAGGAGTCCTCCTCCTGCCGTGTGCGTTCACGGAGCTACTGTGTCGGAGCCGTGAACCCTTCTCGTCCCCAGTTGTATATTTGTAAAATCTTTAAATAACTCTGCAACTACTAAACAGATTTACACCATTTAACAAAAAGGGTGCTTTCTGGACCAACAGCCAACTTCCTGCCAAACTCCGTTCAGCAGTTCGGGCTGTAGCCGTGCCTAAAGTTTCCTATGGAAATTAACGTAGAGAAAAAGTGTTTTGGGGCCCCCTTTTTCTCAGCTCCCGCATGACAGGTCACACAGGTTGAAAGTTTCAAGACAGCAGCTGAAGTGATTGGCAACCTAGTTTTGAAAATTTTGCGAGGATTCGTTAAACGACGCCAAAGTTATTGGCAAATGAAAAAATCTCTTCCTATGGAAACTACATCCTAACTATAACTAAATACTAGCAACAGTACGTCATATATATATATATATATATATATATATATATATATATGTATATATATATATATATATATATATATCCTTGCTCCACTGCACTTGGAACCGGCGCACTCATGGACGGGTGCTCATAACGCGGAGGTGCATCCGCGTTCAATATTCACGCTCACTCCCGCTCCCTCTACGGTTTTGAGAAAGCACTCTCAGGGGTCTTTGCTGATTAAGAGTTTCTTTAATTCATACTGCCAATAGTCAACATGACGCGTTTCGGCTAACGCCTTAATCTAATGTTTTCAAGTTGCACGCCGAAAAGCGGCAGTTTTTAAAAAAGACACACATTACGTCACATGGTGCATTTCACATTAAAACAAACGAAGGACCAACATTACATTCCCAAAGTTAGGCGCCATATTGGAGCTTGTATTCATACGGTTAAATCCTAGTACCAAAAAGCATAATTCCTAAATATAGCTTTTCTACCACTGTCATACAGCGCTCAAAACAATTTAATTGTATGTACAATTTCATTTTTCCATATCAAGAATTTAAATGAAACGTAATGGTACTAACAGAGTAAAACCATCTCATCAGTTATTACGCCGTATATCAGCATAGGAGCTAAACCATTCTGGTATCCTCCTAAAACCAAAATCATGGCCGCCATATCAACCTTCATTACGCCGTGTATCGGCTTGATCCCCCATTTGATATCTATTATCACATGCACCATGGAACAATACATAAACAAATAATAATTCCACATTACTACAACAGTTAAATCTTAAGCTTGTTCAATAAAACATTGTACACAGACCTGATGTAGTGTTACATTCCATTAACATTAACACCCTATCTTGACTGACCCCAATTATTACAAATTCAATCACCCAGATGTATGGCTAATTCTTCCCCTATATTCATACCTTTGGGGGCCTTGGTCTCTAAGTCAATTATATATCTAGATTCTAGCCTACGTAACTTCTTAATCCTGTCACCTCCCCTCACATTAATCGGAATCTGATCTAATCCGTAGTATCGTAACAGCTCCCTGTCACTGCCATGTTTCTCAGCAAAATGTCTTGCGACCGGGTAAGAGGCATCTTTTTTAGCTATAGCTCTCATATGTTCTAAGACCCGTATCTTTATGGGATGAATAGTGCTGCCAATATACCTCAGTCCGCAAGGACATTCTAAGCAATATACTACGTAATTAGTATTGCAGGTGAGAAACTTTTTATGATTCTAGGCTTCTTGAGACCTGTCACTTTGTATGTGAGAGTTCTTTTACTTCCTACACAGGCCTTGCATTTCCCGCAGGGATAAAAGCCCCTAAGCTCCCTTAGGGTCCCCCTGTGTTAGGTTTGGTTTGTAGGTGGCTTTGTACTAGACTATCCCTTAGTGATCTAGCCTTTCTAAAAGTTATCAAAGGTGCAGCTGGAATATCTGGGCCTATAACACTATCTGTTTTTAGGATATGCCAGTTTTTCTTCATAATTCTCCTTAATGCATTAGCATCATCCGAGAAAGTAGTTATCATCCTGAACTTGGTCTATATTTAGGAATTATGCTTTTTGGTACTAGGATTTAACCGTATGAATACAAGCTCCAATATAGCGCCTAACTTTGGGAATGTAATGTTGGTCCTTCGTTTGTTTTAATGTGAAATGCACCATGTGACGTAATGTGTGTCTTTTTAAAAACTGCAGCTTTTTCGGCGTGCAACTTGAAAACATTAGATTAAGGCGTTAGCCGAAACGCGTCATGGCGACTATTGGCAGTATGAATTAAAGAAACTCTTAATCAGCAAAGACCCCTGAGAGTGCTTTCTCGAAACCGTAGAGGGAGCGGGAGTGAGCGTGAATATATATATATATATATATATATTATCTACTGGCGGTCGCCAGTAGATAGTTATAGTGAGGACCTAGTTTCCATAGGAAAAGCGTTTTTTGTTTTCCCAATAACTTTGGCGCCGGATGACGAATCATCGCGAAATTTTAAAAACTAGTGGGGCGCTCCGGTCAGCTCCTGTCTTGAAAGTTTCGGGGCGATTCGGCAAGCGGGGGCTGAGAAAAAAGGGGGGTCCCAAAACGTGTTTTCTCCATGTTAATTCCAATAGGAAACTTTAGCCACGGCTACAGCCCGAACTGCTGAACGGAATTACACCAAATTTGGCAAAAGGGTAGTGCTTGGTTCAGAAAGCGCCCTTTTTTTAAAATGGTGTAAATCCGTTCAGTAGTTGCGGAGAAAATCAAAAAATAGAGGTCACAAAATCAATTTCCCATAGGAAACTTTAGACACGGTTACAGCCAAAACTGCTGAACGGAATTACACCAAATTTGGCAAAAGGTAGTGCTTGGTTCAGAAAGCGCCCTTTTTTTAAATGGTGTAAATCCGTTCAGTAGTTCCTGAGAAATTAAAAAAATAAAAGTTTCGATATCTATGGCCGTGGTGGAACCGCGCACCCTCCCGATCACGAGCTTCATGCTAATTGGCTGTCAACACTCCAAACCAGAAAGTGTTGGCAGCCATCTTGTGACTCGGTAGAACCGAGTCACAAGAAAAGAGAAAAACAAACGCGTAAAAAAGGAAAGGGGGCAGGGTAGAAACACCCTGACCCCCTAGGCCTGCTCAGGGGGTCCCACAAGGACCCCAAGGGCCCAAAAAAGCATTTTTTTCAAAAAAGAAATCGGCAAGATTCGCGCACCCAGCGCGAATTTTGGCCGAAAATTAAAAAAACGAAGCGCAGGCTCCGCGCTTGTTGTTATTTAGCCCCCGGGTGGGCCAGGTCCCGGGGGCACTGAAAATGTGGTGGGGGGCCCCAATCCCCCCACACTGCCCCCGGGACCGCCACCTCCCCGGGGCTAATTTTTAAATGTGTGGGGGCCTCCAAGGCCCCCAAGCCCCGGGACCGCCACCCCGGGGGTTTCATTAATTATTTGCGGGGGCACACTGCCCCCGCAGCCCCGGGGACCGCCACCCCACGGGGCTTCTTTTTAAAAAATATATATACCTGTGTGGGGGCTAGAGCCCCCCACACGCCCGGGACCGCCACCTCCCGGGGCATTAAAATGCTAATTTGGGGGTCCGAAACGGACCACCGAGGACCACCACCCCCCGGGGCTGTGCATTGGATGGGAGGGGGGCCTCCAAGGCCCCCCAAGCCCCGGGGACCGCCACCCCCGGGGGTTTCATTAATTATTTGCGGGGGGCACACTGCCCCCCGCAGCCCCGGGGACCGCCACCCCACGGGGCTTCTTTTAAAAAATATATATATACCTGTGTGGGGGGGCTAGAGCCCCTCCACACGCCCCGGGGACCGCCACCTCCCCGGGGCACTAAAATGCTAATTTGGGGGTCCGAAACGGACCACCGAGGACCACCACCCCCCGGGGCTGTGCATTGGATGGGAGGGGGCCACGCGGCCCCCTCCTGGAGCCTGTGATGGCCCTGGGGACCGCCACCCCCAGGGCCGGCTCCTACAGTGTCCCGGGGTGCCCACCCCCGGGACACTGCTGTTTGCAATGACAGCGATACAAAAGGGGATGATGGACGGAACAGCAAGGGACCCACGTCTGGGCATACCCCGCTCACTTTGCCACTGGATTCAAGCAAGCCTGGCTGATGACGGCTGGAATGCCAGAAACCGGTCCTAGGATGCTTGTTTCCGGTCCAGGGAAGACATGGCTTGGCAGTTCGTGCTGGACTGTTCCCATGAGGCACAGGGTCAGACTGATTTGCATATGGCCATGTCTGAACTGGGGTGGTGGAGTGAGCTAAAGAATGATGATGGATTAAACCCAGATCAGTTGACTGGGGGTGAGTGTTTGATTGGCTCAAACGTTCCGTCCATCATCCTCTTTTGTATCGCTTTGTTCGCCCTAAGTTGGCGGGGGTATGCCCAGACGTGGGCCCCTTGCTCACTTTGCCACTGGATTCAAGCAAGCCTGGCTGATGACGGCTGGAATGCCAGAAACCGGTCCTAGGATGCTTGTTTCCGGTCCAGGGAAGACATGGCTTGGCAGTTCGTGCTGGACTGTTCCCATGAGGCACAGGGTCAGACTGATTTGCATATGGCCATGTCTGAACTGGGGTGGTGGAGTGAGCTAAAGAATGATGATGGATTAAACCCAGATCAGTTGACTGGGGGTGAGTGTTTGATTGGCTCAAACGTTCCGTCCATCATCCTCTTTTGTATCGCTTTGTTCGCCCTAAGTTGGCGGGAGTATGCCCAGACGTGGGTCCCTTGCTCACTTTGCCACTGGATTCAAGCAAGCCTGGCTGATGACGGCTGGAATGCCAGAAACCGGTCCTAGGATGCTTGTTTCCGGTCCAGGGAAGACATGGCTTGGCAGTTCGTGCTGGACTGTTCCCATGAGGCACAGGGTCAGACTGATTTGCATATGGCCATGTCTGAACTGGGGTGGTGGAGTGAGCTAAAGAATGATGATGGATTAAACCCAGATCAGTTGACTGGGGGTGAGTGTTTGATTGGCTCAAACGTTCCGTCCATCATCCTCTTTTGTATCGGTTTGCAATGACAGGGCGGGAGCCTCGCGGCTCCTGCCCTGTCATTGCAAACTGCTTTGCTTCATTGAAGTGAGAGCAGGGAAACCTGCTCTCGCTTCAATGAAGCAAAGCAGATTGCTTTTCCACACGGGGAGCTGCATGTCAGCAGCTCCCCATGTGGAAAAGCAATGCCGGCTCCCGCAGGAGGCGGGGAGCCGGCTGGGACCGTGGGTGTATTGGGGCTCCCCCCACGGTCCCCAACGAGAGGCCAGGCCCCGGGGGATCGAGTCCCCGGGGCTGGAAGTGGCCTGGGAGGGGGGCCACGTGGCCCCACTTCCCCCAAAAAATCAAAATAAATAAAAAATAAAGGCCGGCCCCGGGGGATGGGGTCCCCGGGGCCAATAGAGGCCTCAGGAGGGGGGCCACGCAGCCCCCTCCATAAAAACACAAAAACAAAATCTGGCCATGCCCCGGGGATGGGGTCCCCAGGGCCGGGATTGGCCACGGGAGGGGGGCCCACGCGGCCCCCTTCCCGTTCATTTTTATTTTTTTAATTAAAAAGGGGTCAGGCCCTGGGAGATGGGGTCCCCAGGGCCCAAAAAAGTAAAGAAGGGGGCCACACAGCCCCCTTCGCCAATTTTTTTTTTTTTTTAAAACACGCGATCGTGCCGGAGGCCCCGCCCCCTCCCCCTCCCAGCAACACTCTGCAAACGTGCCCTGTGACGCGTTTTAAGTTGGGAAATGAATTCCCCTTCAATACTGGGGGTCCCTGGGGGCCAACTAGCCCACCAGGTACCTCCAGTAAGCTCCACAGGGCTGCGTTGCAGAGAGGTGGTCCAGGCCACGCCCCTTTTTACACCTCTCTGCAACGCAGCTCTGTGGCGCTCACTGGAGGTACCTGGTGGGCTAGTTGGACCCCAGGGACCCTCAGGAATCAAGGGGACTTAATACCCCAACTTAAAAGCGCCATGGGGCGCGTTTGCACAGTGGTGAAGGGAGGGGGCGGGGCCTGAGGTGGCATGTGTACAAACACGCCCTGTGGCGTGTTTTAAGTTGGGGGATTAAGTCCCCTTGAATCCTGAGGGTCCCTGGGGTCCAACTAGCCCACCAAGTACCTCCAGTAAGCGCCACAGAGCTGCGTTGCAGAGAGGTATAAAAAGGGGCGTGGCCTCGGACCACCTCTCTGCAATGCAGGCCTGTGGCGCTTACTGGAAGTACCTGGTGGGCTAGTTGGCCCCCAGGGACCCCCAGTATTGAAGGGGAATTCATTTCCCAACTTAAAACGCGCCACAGGGCACGTTTGCAGAGTGTTGCTGGGAGGGGAGGGGGCGGGTCCTCCGGCACAATCGCGTGTTTTAAAAAAAGTATCTGGTGGGCTAGTTGGACCCCAGGGACCCTCAGGATTCAAGGTGACCTTATCCCCCAACTTAAAACGCGCTACGGGGCGCGTTTGCACAGTGGTGAAGGGAGGGGGCGGGGCCGCGGGTGACATGTGTGTACTTATCCAATCACTCCGCCAAAACCCAAGCACATATAAATTCACCATGCACTCTCCTTGCAGTATTCTAATCATCCAGTTAGTACCCATGCACTCATGCAAGACCCATGCACTAACTCATGCACTGCTACAATACTCTGAGCACTACTGATGAAGTCCAGCCATCGCCCTGTCACTACCCATGCACTCCTCCTATCACCCAGCGAGCACCATGTACTTATCCAATCACTCCGCCAAAACCCAAGCACTTATAAATTCACCATGCACTCTCCTTGCATTACTCTAATCATCCAGTCAGTACCCATGCACTCATGCAATGACCCATGCACTAACTCATACACTGCTACAATACCCTGAACACTACTGATGCAGTCCAGCCATCGCCCTGTCACTACCCATGCACTCCTCCAATCACCCAGCGAGCACCATGTACTTATCCAATCACTCCGCCAAAACACAAGCACTTATAAATTCACCATGCACTCTCCTTGTAGTACTCTAATCATCCAGTCACTACCCATGTACTCATGCAATGAAGCAGGCACTAACACATGCACTGCTACAATCCCCTGAGCACTACTGATGCAGCCCAGCCATCTCTTTGTCACTACCCATGCACTCCTCCAATCACCCAGCCAGCACCATGTACTTATCCAATCACTCCGCCAAAACCCAAGCACTTATAGATTCACCATGCACTCTCCTTGCAGTACTCTAATCATCCTGTCAGTACACATGCACTCATGCAATGATCCATGCACTAACTCATGCATTGCTACAATACCCTGAGCACTACTGATGCAGTCCAGCCATCGCCCTGTCACTACCCATGCACTCCTCCAATCACTCAGCGAGCACCATGTACTTATCCAATCACTCTGCCAAAACACAAGCACTTATAAATTCACCATGCACTCTCCTTGCAGTACTCTAATCATCCAGTCACTACCCATGTACTCATGCAATGACGTAGGCACTAACACATGCACTGCTACAATCCCCTGAGGACTACTGATGCAGTCCAGCCATCTCCTTGTCACTACCCATGCACTCCTCCAATCACCCAGCAAGCACCATGTACTTATCCAATCACTCCGCCAAAACCCAAGCACTTATAGATTCACCATGCACTCTCCTTGCAGTACTCTAATCATCCAGTCAGTACCCATGTACTCATCCAATGACCCAGGTACAAACTCATGCACTGCTACAATACCCTGAGCACTACTGATGCAGTCCAGCCATCGCCCTGTCACTACCCATGCACTCCTCCAATCAGCCAGCGAGCACCATGTACTTATCCAATCACTCCGCCAAAACACAAGCACTTATAAATTCACCATGTACTCTCTTTGCAGTACTCTAATCATCCAGTCACTACCCATGTACTCATGCAATGACGCAGGCACTAACACATGCACTGCTACAATTCCCTGAGCAATACTGATGCAGCCCAGCCATCTCTTTGTCACTACCCATGCACTCCTCCAATCACCCAACCAGTTCCATGTTCTTATCCAATCACTCCGCCAAAACACAAGCGTTTATAAATTCACCATCCACTCTCCTTGCAGTACTCTAATCATCCAGTCAGTACCCACGTACTCATCCAATGACACAGGCACTAACTCATGGCAAATACGGAGGAGGTCATGAAAATCACAGGGGTACCCCAACGCAGAGGTGTTTTTACTGTATTCTAAGTGTCTTTTAGCATAGCACTGGCTCTAGGGCCGGTTAGTCAGAGTTAGTTACCACCAGTACCCGTCAGCAAATAGTTGGGGGCACAAGAGGACTTTCTGCTCCTCTGTTGGTTCTTTCTGCACATCTCTTGCTTCTTCTTGCACTTTTCTTCGTCTTTCTGGACTTCTGTTGCCTCTTTCTGCATTTGTCTTGCTTCTTTGAGCGCTTTTCTTCCTCTTTCTTCACATGTCCTACCTTTGTAGGCATAGTTAGAAATTAGCATTTAAAAAACCTTTGAAATTCACTGAAAAAACCATAGGTTTCAGGCATGTTATAGTTAGAAATTAGCAAATAAACACAAACAATCCCTGCTCTTATTTAACATTCAACTCTATTGATCATGTGTGGAACAGCATAAACTGAGGAATTACACTATATCAATCTAAATAGGTGCATTACAATTATGTAATAAAAACACTATAATTGGAAAAAGGTTTCAGTCTTAAAACATGAAAAAAGTTTTATTTAGATAAAATCATGTCATACTTCATTAAAACAATTTCATTAAAAATCATCATATCAATAATCAACAATGTTAAAAAAAGAAGATACATAAATATTCATAGGCAAGAAAACTAAAAACGGTTGACGCGGCGTTTCGGTGAGATCACTTCTCCACCTTCTTCAGGACTGAGTTTTCTACAAATTAATTATAAACATGAAACAAAAATAAGCCATACATACATATCTTTTAAACAATTTATCCACAAAGCATGTATCTAAGAACTGAAACTAGAGTAACCTATTTCAATATTGGTACCCACAATTAATGCCTCCTATATTGTTTATATCCACAATAGGTCTTTAACCCAGATACAATCATATCGCTAACTATTTACTACAGATATAATGTCACCCATGTTATAATGCAGTCCTATTCTCAACACATGATCCGTAATTACTATTTGGAAAAAAACTTTATTGTAAACATGCATATTCTAACGAGTTTCATTATTTATATTTTTTATAAACACTCGGAATTTATAATGAACGAGCGTTATTCGTATGTCATGAATAAATGTCCCATACAATAATAGCTAGAGACCTTGTGGGACACCAACCCATGCTTGCATGTATATATAGCTTTGTCCAATAACCTCAATATCTCACATATTCAAGCATACCTTCATGTGTGATTAGATCATCACTATATTCGTTGGAGCCACCGTATTATAATTAGATTTGGCAAAACCTTCAAAAATTTTTAATAAAAACCAACGTCATATATAGTCATCTTTAGTTTGATAGATGTATTATACCCAGGGTTTTACGTAATGGGCTTACCAATGATAAATTATGGTTGCTGAATAACACAATCTTGGGCTGTTATGGACCAGGAAAGTGGTGTACAGTAATATTGAACAGAGGGTGTTACTGCTCCACTCCGTATATTTCCCAATACATGGACCGTGTCTGGTTTGTTCTAAACAAATGGAAACCAGAAGGAAATGTTATGGTTTTCAGTTCTGTGCGGTATTATATTAATCATTAGTATTCCACCGCCGGTCTATGCCTATACTAACCTAATATAAATCTCATCCTGTCCTTTCCTATTCACATAAAATGAAAAACTAGTTTACCATAGCCCTTATCAAATGGGGTAAAATGACTTCGTCAACTACGCTACATGATCCTTTGCTATGTACATAAGGACTGCAGTTACTTTCAGTACTAATTCTGTTTAAAGGATATCTAATGCGATCTAAAATATATATATTATTATTTTCATCAAAGACAAAATCACAGCGTCTAAAAGATATATTTACAACTCTTATACCATAAAGCAAGGATCTTTTCTTAAGATGACTATTTAGAACTATGGCTAACTTCACGCTACTGTATTAGCGTTATATCGTTCCGACAACTCAAAGTCAGAGATCTTACCGCAGAGTATTACATCGGCCTCCATGCTCCAACGATACGACTTCCGGATTGATTTCCGAAGTTGTAAAGACCCGGAGGCGTTTAAATACAACCTCCCGCTTTATCACGTGATTTTGTGTAGATCAATTTGCCCTGAGATTTTAAAATATAAATTCACGAAGGTATTAATAAAACACCAAAGTTTAATACTACTAATAGGATTTTATTCATCTTTTGTGTATGTTAACTAAAATTAAACGAAGCGGTCTAAAATCGCTACAGTGGCGGCCATATTGGAATGGTACCGTTAGACCGCTTTAACTGATCTAAATACTAGAAATGACACCTACTGTACACATAACTGTCCACAGAGTATAAAATATAATGTTAGAATTACCAAACCCTATTGAGTAAGTAAATGTGTCCATTCACTTTCAAAAGCACAAGCTTAAAATCGGTACAGAGATATTTTTAAGCACATCTAATCGCGATTCATACCATAAGGCAATCTCACAAATACAGAGCCTCTAGTTTATTCACTTCCTTTGAGTGTTACAACAGCAGTATAAGGTATAGCAACAGTATAACATTTAAAATGTTAAAATTTAAAATTTAAAACCCTCCACACTATATTATATATGCCATATATTCTATATGTAACAAATACTGTTATCAAAGGGCATATTATATGGTTATCCGTGGGTGGGGACTAAATTAATTTTTCCCAATCTTCTCTGCTATTAAGGCCTTGTCTGCATGTGTTGAATTTCGACATATAAAATTGTTCACGTTTTTTTCTTTTTGTCGTACAATCACCACCACGAGCGTTCATTTCAATGTGTTCAATCACACACCACTTTAGATCTTCTATTTTGTGTCTTCTGTCCATCCAATGTTCAACTAATGGAGCAGTTCTTTTATTAGTCCGTATAGCAGATTTATGTTCTGTAATTCTGATACGGATCTCTCTGGACGTCTCGCCAATGTAGCCCATCTCACAGGGACATACAATTAAATAAACAAGATTTTTAGAGCGACAATTAGTGAAGCTCCTGAATGTGTGGTTTACTCCATTGTGGGTAACACTGGGGCCTCTGATAATATTTTGACAATTATTACAAGAACTACAAGGGAATGTACCTTTTGGTAACAGGGCATTCATAATGCCCAGTTGATTATCCTCCCTAATAGTCTTATATGTATGCACCAAAACGTTTCTAATGGTTCTATTACGCCTAAAGGAAAACATGGGTTTATCTAGTTTATACCTTACTCTGTGTGGCGATCAGATGCCAATTTCTATGTAAAATGTTCTTAACTTTATTACTTATGTTGCTAAAATTCATCACAAAAATTAGTGGCATCTTTTTAGATTGTGATTTCTCTATTTTCTCATTGAATAGAGACTCCCTGTTATAATATTTTGCTCTTTTGTATGCTTGTCTTACAAGCTTCTTGGGGTAGCCCCTATCCATAAGATTCTTAGTGAGTATATCAGAGTGTACGTTAAAATCTTGTATTTTAGAACAGTTCCGTCTTATTCTAAGAAATTGGCCAAAGGGAATATTATCCCTTTGGCAAGCAGGATGGTTACTTTTATAGTGCAAAAGTGTGTTACGATCTGTAGGTTTAGAAAAGAGTTCAACTTTCAATAAACCATCCACGTTTTTGATTTTAATATCCAAGAAATCACAACAATTTTTGCTGATGGATGACGTAAAGCGTAAATTAACATCACCCATATTGAGCCACTCAATAAACTCCATAAGGGATTCTTTGGTGCCTTCCCATATAAAGAAGACGTCATCAATATATCGTGACCAATTAGAAATGTTTTCATAAAAAGGAGCAACCGTATTAAAAATATGTCGGTCTTCAAACATAGCTACATATAAACAAGCCAGACTGGGAGCACAGGTAGCTCCCATGCTGGTCCCTTTGATTTGTTTAAAAAAGGTTTCAGTAAATAAAAAAATATTATTTTTAAGTATAATCTCAACACATTCGACTATAAAAATTGCATGAGATGACAAATCACAGTCATTATTACTGAGGAGATCTTTAATCATTTGTATGGTATCATCCTGTGGTATATTTGTATATAATTCTTCAATGTCTAATGTGACCAACCATTGAGTGTTTATATTATATGGAAGATTTTCCACTTTACCAATCATAGAAGTGGTGTCCTTTATATATGCTTTCTGTTGTGTCACTAGAGGTTGCAGGAAAACATCGACATATTTACTTAAAGGTTCAGTAAGAGAGTTAATACTAGAGACAATAGGTCTCATAGGGGATTTTATCATATCCTTATGGACCTTAGGCAGGCCATACAATGCTGGAATAGTTGGATTCGTGTTTCTAAGGTAATTATATTCATCGGTACATATAATACCATCTTCCTTAGCTAATAACAAAAGGTTATCCACTGTATGTATTAATTTATTCCATTCCTCCCTATTAGATTTCTGATAGTGAGAATCTATATTTAAAAGAGAGCATTTTATTGTTATAGTCACTAGTATCCATTACTACAATACTACCTCCCTTATCTGCTGGTTTAATAGTTAAACTATGACACTGTTCTAGAGTTTTCAATGCAGTATTTTGCTGTGAGGTAAGGTTTTTATCAATCCACAATTTTTTATTCAAAAGTTCCTCGACTTCTTTCTCTACTACTCTTTCAAAAAGCTCAATGTTTTTATTTACTAAATTAATAGGGGGTCCAGGAAGATTTAGGTTTCAACCCCGACTTATTCTCTATGATCGGTTTCTGTTTACCTTCAAAGAATGAGTTAAGTCTTATTTTTCTAAAAAAGGTTTGTAAGTCTCTTTCCAGGTTGTATTTATCTATAGGTGAGACAATCGCATAACCTAAGCCCTTCTCTAAAACTTTTGTTTCGTCTTGAGTCAACGGTCTATTGGACAAATTGATTACTGATGCTTTATCTGTTAATCCCACCCTTTCTGACTCCGAGTCTTCATATATGTACGATTCTGTGTGGGGTTCAAGGGAAAGAAGCCTGCTCTCCCTCTGCCTCTCCCCCGATTCTGACTGTAATTCACTTGACGTTGCTCTAAAAGAGAGAGTGTCTCTGCTAGTACTAGGGACAGAATCCTTTTCTTTATTATTTCTATTATCTTGTCTCTTGTCATATATAGCCTCATTCTCAGATTCAGAGCTGGTATATGAGGTATCAAAAAATGTAACCCTCTTCTGAGGGAAATTCCGTTTTGGTTGTTGCCAATGATTTCTCTTGCTGTAGATCTCTTCTCTTGATCTTTCATAGAAATCTACTTGCAGATAAGGATAAACCCGTTCTAAGTTGTATTTTGTGATGTCTTTTCTTATTTTGCTAGATTTTTTATTCATGAGATATTCTTTATACCCAGAGATATCTGCCTGGATATCTTCTAATTTCTTTTGGCTTCCTCTAAGGTAGTGCTCTCTCTCAATTTCAATTCCATCTCTTCTATTTCTTTTCTCTCTATAACCAAAATCTCATACGCTGTTTCAATAATTAATAGCATCCAGTCACGGCTGCACCTATTAGCTATCAATGTCCAATTCTCAAGAAATTTCCGAATTTTAATAAAAATGCCCGGCTCATTGGTCACCTGTAAACCCTTGGGTATAATACCTTTTTTACAATATTCGATTAGGAAATCAGCATGTAGCTCTGTTCTTATTGTTTTCTTTTTACAGTTCCATAACGATCTCCATTCTTCCTCATTATTATCAGTTGATGTAATAGACGATACATTCTTAGAGGAACTATTTATAATTTTAGAAAATTGCTCCTCTGAAAACCCATAGGTTTTAAAACCATCCATATTATGGAATGGTCACTTGTTCCCCAAAAATATGGAGACACTAGACACACAACTCCCCAGCTAACAAGCTGTACTTCAAAATGAAAAAAAGATAGGAGACACCCCACTAGTAAGAGGAGGGAAGGGGTAACATCAGCAAATAAAGACAAACAATCCCTGCTCTTATTTAACATTCAACTCTATTGATCATGTGTGGAACAGCATAAACTGAGGAATTACACTATATCAATCTAAATAGGTGCATTACAATTATGTAATAAAAACACTATAATTGGAAAAAGGTTTCATTCTTAAAACATGAAAAAAGTTTTATTTAGATAAAATCATGTCATACTTCATTAAAACAATTTCATTAAAAATCATCATATCAATAATCAACAATGTTAAAAAAGAAGATACATAAATATTCATAGGCAAGAAAACTAAAAACGGTCGACGCGGCGTTTCGGTGAGATCACTTCTCCACCTTCTTCAGGACTGAGTTTTCTACAAATTAATTATAAACATGAAACAAAAATAAGCCATACATACATATCTTTTAAACAATTTATCCACAAAGCATGTATCTAAGAACTGAAACTAGAGTAACCTATTTCAATATTGGTACCCACAATTAATGCCTCCTATATTGTTTATATCCACAATAGGTCTTTAACCCAGATACAATCCTATCGCTAACTATTTACTACAGATATAATGTCACCCATGTTATAATGCAGTCCTATTCTCAACACATGATCCGTAATTACTATTTGGAAGAAACCTTTTTTGCAAACATGCATATTCTAACGAGTTTCATTATTTATATTTTTTATAAACACTCGGAAGTTATAATGAACGAGCGTTATTCGTATGTCATGATTAAATGTCCCATACAATAATAGCTAGAGACCTTGTGGGACACCAACCCATGCTTGCATGTATATATAGCTTTGTCCAATAACCTCAATATCTCACATATTCAAGCATACCTTCATGTGTGATTAGATCATCACTATATTCGTTGGAGCCACCGTATTATAATTAGATTTGGCAAAACCTTCAAAAAAATTTAATAAAAACCAACGTCATATATAGGCATCTTTAGTTTGATAAATGTATTATACCCAGGATTTTACGTAATGGGCTTACCAATGATAAATTATGGTTGCTGAATAACACAATCTTGGGCTGTTATGGACCAGGAAAGTGGTGTACAGTAATATTGAACAGAGGGTGTTACTGCTCCACTCCGTATATTTCCCAATACATGGACCGTGTCTGGTTTATTCTAAACAAATGGAAACCAGAAGGAAATGTTATGGTTTTCAGTTCTGTGCGGTATTATATTAATCATTAGTATTCCACCGCCGGTCTATGCCTATACTAACCTAATATAAATCTCATCCTGTCCTTTCCTATTCACATAAAATGAAAAACTAGTTTAGCATAGCCCTTATCAAATGGGGTAAAATGACTTTGTCAACTACGCTACATGATCCTTTGCTATGTACATAAGGACTGCAGTTACTTTCAGTACTAATTCTGTTTAAAGGATATCTTATGCGATCTAAAATATATATATTATTATTTTCATCAAAGACAAAATCACAGCGTCTAAAAGATATATTTACAACTCTTATACCATAAAGCAAGGATCTTTTCTTAAGATGACTATTTAGAACTATGGCTAACTTCACGCTACTGTATTAGCGTTATATCGTTCCGACAACTCAAAGTCAGAGATCTTACCGCAGAGTATTACATCGGCCTCCATGCTCCAACGATACGACTTCCGGATTGATTTCCGAAGTTGTAAAGACCCGGAGGCGTTTAAATACAACCTCCCGCTTTATCACGTGATTTTGTGTAGATCAATTTGCCCTGAGATTTTAAAATATAAATTCACGAAGGTATTAATAAAACACCAAAGTTTAATACTACTAATAGGATTTTATTCATCTTTTGTGTATGTTAACTAAAATTAAACGAAGCGGTCTAAAATCGCTACAGTGGCGGCCATATTGGAATGGTACCGTTAGACCGCTTTAACTGATCTAAATACTAGAAATGACACCTACTGTACACATAACTGTCCACAGAGTATAAAATATAATGTTAGAATTACCAAACCCTATTGAGTAAGTAAATGTGTCCATTCACTTTCAAAAGCACAAGCTTAAAATCGGTACAGAGATATTTTTTAAGCACATCTAATCGCGATTCATACCATAAGGCAATCTCACAAATACAGAGCCTCTAGTTTATTCACTTCCTTTGAGTGTTACAACAGCAGTATAAGGTATAGCAACAGTATAACATTTAAAATGTTAAAATTTAAAATTTAAAACCCTCCACACTATATTATATATGCCATATATTCTATATGTAACAAATACTGTTATCAAAGGGCATATTATATGGTTATCCGTGGGTGGGGACTAAATTAATTTTTCCCAATCTTCTCTGCTATTAAGGCCTTGTCTGCATGTGTTGAATTTCGACATATAAAATTGTTCACGTTTTTTTCTTTTTGTCATACAATCACCACCACGAGCGTTCATTTCAATGTGTTCAATCACACACCACTTTAGATCTTCTATTTTGTGTCTTCTGTCCATCCAATGTTCAACTAATGGAGCAGTTCTTTTATTAGTCCGTATAGCAGATTTATGTTCTGTAATTCTGATACGGATCTCTCTGGACGTCTCGCCAATGTAGCCCATCTCACAGGGACATACAATTAAATAAACGAGATTTTTAGAGCGACAATTAGTGAAGCTCCTGAATGTGTGGTTTACTCCATTGTGGGTGACACTGGGGCCTCTGATAATATTTTGACAATTATTACAAGAACTACAAGGGAATGTACCTTTTGGTAACGGGGCATTCATAATGCCCAGTTGATTATCCTCCCTAATAGTCTTATTTGTATGCACCAAAACGTTTCTAATGGTTCTATTACGCCTAAAGGAAAACATGGGTTTATCTAGTTTATCCTTACTCTGTGTGGCGATCAGATGCCAATTTCTATGTTAAATGTTCTTAACTTTATTACTTATGTTGCTAAAATTCGTCACAAAAATTAGTGGCATCTTTTTAGATTGTGATTTCTCTATTTTCTCATTGAATAGAGACTCCCTGTTATAAAATGTTGCTCTTTTGTATGCTTGTCTTACAAGCTTCTTGGGGTAGCCCCTATCCATAAGTTTCTTAGTGAGTATATCAGAGTGTACGTTAAAATCTTGTATTTTAGAACAGTTCTGTCTTATTCTAAGAAATTGGCCAAAGGGAATATTATCCCTTTGGCAAGCAGGATGGTTACTTTTATAGTGCAAAAGTGTGTTACGATCTGTAGGTTTAGAAAAGAGTTCAACTTTCAATAAACCATCCACGTTTTTGATTTTAATATCCAAGAAATCACAACACTTTTTGCTGATGGATGACGTAAAGCGTAAATTAACATCACCCATATTGAGCCACTCAATAAACTCCATAAGGGAATCTTTGGTGCCTTCCCATATAAAGAAGACGTCATCAATATATCGTGACCAATTAGAAATGTTTTCATAAAAAGGAGCAACCGTATTAAAAATATGTCGGTCTTCAAACATAGCTACATATAAACAAGCCAGACTGGGAGCACAGGTAGCTCCCATGCTGGTCCCTTTGATTTGTTTAAAAAGGTTTCAGTAAATAAAAAAATATTATTTTTAAGTATAATCTCAACACATTCGACTATAAAAATTGCATGAGATGACAAATCACAGTCATTATTACTGAGGAGATCTTTAATCATTTGTATGGTATCATCCTGTGGTATATTTGTATATAATGCTTCAATGTCTAATGTGACCAACCATTGAGTGTTTATATTATATGGAAGATTTTCCACTTTACCAATCATAGAAGTGGTGTCCTTTATATATGCTTTCTGTTGTGTCACTAGATGTTGCAGGAAAACATCGACATATTTACTTAAAGGTTCAGTAAGAGAGTTAATACTAGAGACAATAGGTCTCATAGGGGGATTTATCATATCCTTATGGACCTTAGGCAGGCCATACAATGCTGGAATAGTTGGATTCGTGTTTCTAAGGTAATTATATTCATAGGTACATATAATACCATCTTCCTTAGCTAATAACAAAGGGTTATCCACCGTATGTATTAATTTATTCCATTCCTCCCTATTAGATTTCTGATAGTGAGAATCTATATTTAAAAGAGAGATCATTTTATTGTTATAGTCACTAGTATCCATTACTACAATACTACCTCCCTTATCTGCTGGTTTAATAGTTAAACTATGACACTGTTCTAGAGTTTTCAATGCAGTATTTTGCTGTGAGGTAAGGTTTTTATCAATCCACAATTTTTTATTCAAAAGTTCCTCGACTTCTTTCTCTACTACTCTTTCAAAAAGCTCAATGTTTTTATTTACTAAATTAATAGGGGGGGTCCAGGAAGATTTAGGTTTCAACCCCGACTTATTCTCTATGATCGGTTTCTGTTTACCTTCAAAGAATGAGTTAAGTCTTATTTTTCTAAAAAAGTTTTGTAAGTCTCTTTCCAGGTTGTATTTATCTATAGTTGAGACAATCGCATAACCTAAGCCCTTCTCTAAAACTTTTGTTTCGTCTTGAGTCAAAGGTCTATTGGACAAATTGATTACTGATGCTTTATCTGTTAATCCCATCCTTTCTGACTCCGAGTCTTCATATATGTACGATTCTGTGTGGGGTTCAAGGGAAAGAAGCCTGCTCTCCCTCTGCCTCTCCCCCGATTCTGACTGTAATTCACTTGACGTTGCTCTAAAAAAGAGAGAGTGTCTCTGCTAGTACTAGGGACAGAATCCTTTTCTTTATTATTTCTATTATCTTGTCTCTTGTCATATATAGCCTCATTCTCAGATTCAGAGCTGGTATATGAGGTATCAAAAAATGTAACCCTCTTCTGAGGGAAATTCCGTTTTGGTTGTTGCCAATGATTTCTCTTGCTGTAGATCTCTTCTCTTGATCTTTCATAGAAATCTACTTGCAGATAAGGATAAACCCGTTCTAAGTTGTATTTTGTGATGTCTTTTCTTATTTTGCTAGATTTTTTATTCATGAGATATTCTTTATACCCAGAGATATCTGCCTGGATATCTTCTAATTTCTTTTGGCTTCCTCTAAGGTAGTGCTCTCTCAATTTCAATTCCATCTCTTCTATTTCTTTTCTCTCTATAAACAAAATCTCATACGCTGTTTCAATAATTAATAGCATCCAGTCACGGCTGCACCTATTAGCTATCAATGTCCAATTCTCAAGAAATTTCCGAATTTTAATAAAAATGCCCAACTCATTGGTCACCTGTAAACCCTTGGGTATAATACCTTTTTACAATATTCGATTAGGAAATCAGCATGTAGCTCTGTTCTTATTGTTTTCTTTTTACAGTTCCATAACGATCTCCATTCTTCCTCATTATTATCAGTTGATGTAATAGACGATACATTCTTAGAGGAACTATTTATAATTTTAGAAAATTGCTCCTCTGAAAACCCATAGGTTTTAAAACCATCCATATTATGGAATGGTCACTTGTTCCCCAAAAATATGGAGACACTAGACACACAACTCCCCAGCTAACAAGCTGTACTACAAAATTAATTTAGTCCCCACCCACGGATAACCATATAATATGCCCTTTGATAACAGTATTTGTTACATATAGAATATATGGCATATATAATATAGTGTGGAGGGTTTTAAATTTTAAATTTTAACATTTTAAATTTTATACTGTTGCTATACCTTATACTGCTGTTGTAACACTCAAAGGAAGTGAATAAACTAGAGGCTCTGTATTTGTGAGATTGCCTTATGGTATGAATCGCGATTAGATGTGCTTAAAAAATATCTCTGTACCGATTTTAAGCTTGTGCTTTTGAAAGTGAATGGACACATTTACTTACGCAATAGGGTTTGGTAATTCTAACATTATATTTTATACTCTGTGGACAGTTATGTGTACAGTAGGCGTCATTTCTAGTATTTAGATCAGTTAAAGCGGTCTAACGGTACCATTCCAATATGGCCGCCACTGTAGCGATTTTAGACCGCTTCGTTTAATTTTAGTTAACATACACAAAAGATGAATAAAATCCTATTAGTAGTATTAAACTTTGGTGTTTTATTAATACCTTCGTGAATTTATATTTTAAAATCTCAGTGCAAATTGATCTGCACAAAATCACGTGATAAAGCGGGAGGTTGTATTTAAACGCCTCCGGGTCTTTACAACTTCGGAAATCAATCCGGAAGTCGTATCGTTGGAGCAGGGAGGCCGATGTAATACTCTGCGGTAAGATCTCTGACTTTGAGTTGTCGGAACGATATAACGCTAATACATTAGCGTGAAGTTAGCCATAGTTCTAAATAGTCATCTTAAGAAAAGATCCTTGCTTTATGGTATAAGAGTTGTAAATATATCTTTTAGACGCTGTGATTTTGTCTTTGATGAAAATAATAATATATATATTTTAGATCGCATAAGATATCCTTTAAACAGAATTAGTACTGAAAGTAACTGCAGTCCTTATGTACATAGCAAAGGATCATGTAGCGTAGTTGACGAAGTCATTTTACCCCATTTGATAAGGGCTATGCTAAACTAGTTTTTCATTTTATGTGAATAGGAAAGGACAGGATGAGATTTATATTAGATTAGTATAGGCATAGACCGGCGGTGGAATACTAATGATTAATATAATACCGCACAGAACTGAAAACCATAACATTTCCTTCTGGTTTCCATTTGTTTAGAACAAACCAGACACGGTCCATGTATTGGGAAATATACGGAGTGGAGCAGTAACACCCTCTGTTCAATATTACTGTACACCACTTTCCTGGTCCATAACAGCCCAAGATTGTGTTATTCAGCAACCATAATTTATCATTGGTAAGCCCATTACGTAAAACCCTGGGTATAATACATTTATCAAACTAAAGATGCCTATATATGACGTTGGTTTTTATTAAATTTTTTTGAAGGTTTTGCCAAATCTAATTATAATACGGTGGCTCCAATGAATATAGTGATGATCTAATCACACATGAAGGTATGCTTGAATATGTGAGATATTGAGGTTATTGGACAAAGCTATATATACATGCAAGCATGGGTTGGTGTCCCACAAGGTCTCTAGCTATTATTGTATGGGACATTTAATCATGACATACGAATAACGCTCGTTCATTATAACTTCCGAGTGTTTATAAAAAATATAAATAATGAAACTCGTTAGAATATGCATGTTTACAATAAAGTTTTTTTCCAAATAGTAATTACGGATCATGTGTTGAGAATAGGACTGCATTATAACATGGGTGACATTATATCTGTAGTAAATAGTTAGCGATAGGATTGTATCTGGGTTAAAGACCTATTGTGAATATAAACAATATAGGAGGCATTAATTGTGGGTACCAATATTGAAATAGGTTACTCTAGTTTCAGTTCTTAGATACATGCTTTGTGGATAAATTGTTTAAAAGATATGTATGTATGGCTTATTTTTGTTTCATGTTTATAATTAATTTGTAGAAAACTCAGTCCTGAAGAAGGTGGAGAAGTGATCTCAACGAAACGCCGCGTCGACCGTTTTTAGTTTTCTTGCCTATGAATATTTATGTATCTTCTTTTTTTAACATTGTTGATTATTGATATGATGATTTTTAATGAAATTGTTTTAATGAAGTATGACATGATTTTATCTAAATAAAACTTTTTTCATGTTTTAAGACTGAAACCTTTTTGCAATTATAGTGTTTTTATTACATAATTGTAATGCACCTATTTAGATTGATATAGTGTAATTCCTCAGTTTATGCTGTTCCACACATGATCAATAGAGTTGAATGTTAAATAAGAGCAGGGATTGTTTGTGTTTATTTGCTGATGTTACCCCTTCCCTCCTCTTACTAGTGGGGTGTCTCCTATCGTTTTTTCATAGTTAGAAATTCGCATTTAAAAAACCTTTGAAATTCACTGAAAAAACCATAGGTTTCAGGCACGTTATAGTTAGAAATTAGCATTTAAAAAACCTTAGAAATTCACTGAAAAACCATAGGTTTCAGGGGCGTTATAGTTAGTTGGACATTTCACTCGTACAAAACCATAGAAATTCCCCGTTATAGTTAGTTCAGCTAACTATAACTCGCACCCCGCAATGCACTGCTGATGACGTCACATATTACATCACTCATGATACAACACCCACTCATTCTTCAATACGCCTTTCCCTATATATATTAAACATATTTAAACTTTACAGAAACACACAGTCACTGGATGATGTCATCAGTGATGTCATTTGAGATGTCATCAGTGATGTCATCAGTGATGTCACTGACCATGTCATGAGTGATGTAATATGTGATGTCATCAGCAGTGCATTGCGGGGCGCGAGTTATAGTTAGCTGAACTAACTATAACGGGGAATTTCTATGGTTTTGTACGAGTGAAATGTCCAACTAACTATAACGCCCTGAAACCTATGGTTTTTTCAGTGAATTTCTAAGGTTTTTTAAATGCTAATTTCTAACTATAACGTGCCTGAAACCTATGTTTTTTTCAGTGAATATATATATATATATATATATATATATATATATATATATATATATATGTATATATATATATGTATACACACACAAGTGAGACCTCAGACCCTCGGTCTCTTTCCTGCTCTCTCCCCAGCAGCTCCGTGCCACCTATACCGCCGCTGAGCCCTCCAGCCTCCTCCTGGGAGGTGTTCAAGGCCGCTGTCTGCTCTGTGTGTGCCCATTCCTGCCTCTGCCGATCCCAGCTCCCTGGTGGGTCAGCTGTGCGTCTAATTGTTGCAATTGGTGGTAATTGTATTTGTTTTCCTTGTAAATGGTCATTATTGTTTTTTGTGCCTGCTTTTTCCTGTTTCTCCCTCCCCGCCGCTGCTGCCCCTGCGGCCCCTCCCCCCTGCCCACGCCCGTACCCGCCTCCCAGCTGCTCGTACCTCCCCCCTCCCCTACTTAATGGCAGCCATTGCGCGGTCGCGCTGCAGGCACGCAGCTGGCGCGACGCTGGTGCACCAAAGGCGTACCAAAGGCAAGCCCGTCTGGCCCGTCCATGACCTGTCTGTGGCCAGCGCCAGGAACCCTGGATCTATGACCCCCCACCTCTACAACTTCGCTGCCCTCCTCTCTCTTAACCCCGGAACAAACAACAACTGCCAGAGATCGACGCCGAACACCAGCCACAGCCAGTTCTCCTGCCGACACTGCTGACTATCCTTCACCATCAAAAGCCCCCCCACGACCGCTGAACTCACGCCGGACGCCCGCACCACCGTAGCCCTGACATGCATCCTCCTCAACGTGCGCTCCCTACACAGACACGCCAAGGAGATCTGGGACCTGCTCAACACCTTCTTGCCAGACATCTCCTTCTTCACGGAAACATGGACCAACGCCACCTCCGCCCCTGACATCGCCACTGCCATCCCCGACGGATACAAGATCCAAAGAAAGGAACGCCCCCATCGCCCAGGAGGAGGACTCGCCATCGCACACAAGAGCTCCCTCCGACTCTCCACCTCAAGCACAAGCGACCCCCTCTCCAACACAGAGCACCTCCACTTCCAGATCCAGACCAGACCCGGAACCACGCTGCGCGGGACCCTCGTCTACAGACCCCCCAGGCCTCGCGCCTCTTCTGCCACCACCATTGCCGACCTAGTCACACCCTACGCCATCACCTCACACGGACTACATTCTCATCGGAGACCTGAACTTCCACCTCGACAACCGCAGCGACCCCGACTCCACCACCCTCCTCGACAACCATGCCAACCTCGGACTGATGCAGCTCGTCACCACCCCCACCCACAAAGCCGAACAAACCCTTGACCCCATCTTCACAGGAGGAACAAACATCCACTTCAGCCACACCACGCAGCCCCTCTGGACAGACCACCACTGCGTACACTTCACCTTCAACGCCACCACCGCACCCAAACCCGCCCCGCGCCCGCCACGAAGAAACTGGAGTAAGATCACAGAGGAACACCTCAACACCACCCTCCTCCATGACCCCCCTCCGCCACGACTGTGGCCAACTCCGCAGCCAAAGAGCTACAATGCTGGATCTTCAGCTGCGCAGACAAGCTCGCACCCCTCCGCCACCCCGTCAGACAACAACCCCTGAAGGCTGCCTGGTTCACCACCGACCACCAAGAAGTCAGGCGCTCCTGCAGATGCCTCGAGAAACTCTGGAGGAACAGGAAAACCACCGAAGACCAGAACACCTACAGGAACACCATGACTGAATACCACCAGTGCATAAGAGCCACCAAGCGGACCTTTATCAAGAACAAAATCCACACCAACGCCAGCAACGCAAAGGAGCTCTTCAACGTCATACAGCAGTTCACTAAACGCCCCAGCGAAGCCACGGACGTCACACCATCCCAGGACCTCTGCAACAAGCTCAGCTCCTACTTCTACCTGAAAATCAAGGCCCTCTACGACAACTTCAGCAAACAGACTCCAGACACCACCCCCCTCTCCACCACCAGCAACCTGCCCACCATCACCACCTGGAAACCTGCTACCACCGAAGACACCGCCACGACCATGTAGAACACCCACTCAGGAGCCCCCACGGACCCCTTCACGCCGCACATCTACCACAGAGCCAACGCCGCCATAGCACCCAGAGGTCAAGCCCCTCCTCAAGAAACCCTCGGCTGACCCGACGGACCTGAAAAACTACTGGCCCATCTCTCTCCTTCCCTTCACTGCCAAAGTCACCGTGAGATTCGTCAACACCCAGCTGACCACCTTCACCTTCATCGAAGAGAACGCCATCCTTGACTCCTCCCAGGCCAGATTTCGCAGCAACCACAGCACCGAGACCGCCCTCCTTGCCGCCACCGATGACATACGCATGCTACTCGACCAGGGCCACACTGCAGCCCTCATCCTACTAGACCTCTCCGCAGCCTTCGACACCATCTCACACCGCACTCTCGCAGCCAGACTCCACGACGCCGGCATACAAGGATCCGCCCTCGACTGTATCCGCTCCTTTCTCTCTGGCAGAACCCAAAGGATCAGACTCCCACCCTTCCTCTCTGAACCCACAGAGATCAACTGTGGAGTACCCCAAGGATCCTCGCTCAGCCCCACGCTCTTCAATATATACATGGCCCCCCCTTGCCGCCATCGTCAGACAGCATAGGCTCAGCATAGTATCCTACGCCGACGACACCCAGCTCATCCTCTCCCTCACGAAGAATCCCGAAGACACCAGACTCTGCTTCCAGGAAGGAATGTGTTGCGGGGATTCTGCACATATACAGAACTATGCGCAGGAAAACAGGACCTCGGTGTATAGTGGTGTACCAACCATACCCCTTAGTACCCAAAATCCCAATCTAACGAGCTATAGTGTCACATTCGTTCTCCGTACTACAACGAAGCTACCAATGATTAGACATCCCAGAACACGGACTCGCGGGAGCAAGGACACTCTTTCATAATTCACCCATACTTGTCCACAACGTGCGTATTAAGAGACACAGTATAGTTTAAAATGTTTATTTCAACTAACGTGCTCTAAGACACAGTACACGTGCCAGTACTAGCAGCATAATGCATAAAGATAAAACAGTAAGCATGGTTACAATTCCATAGAATACAAACGGGGACAGCATTTTATAAAGGCAGTGGATATAGGACTAAAAGGCCTCGCCACCCTCCCCGTGCTAGGAACTAGTTTATTATAAAAATAGAAGACCTCTGGGCTTTGTCTGGGGGACCCCCATACCTCAAGATCTAGATGCAAGGTTTACATCATCAGACAAGCACAGCTCTTCTCCCTGGAAAGGTTTTTCTCCAAGTGCCACAAACAGGGAGATCACAATATTAAAAGCACATGAATTTCTCCTTGTGCAGCTGTATTCCATGTTATGTCTAAGTGCGAGGGGCTGACCAGAACAGCAATAACAAGGGACGTTGTTTTTCGACCTTGTACATTGTGTGCAGACGAACCCCACAGAGGACATGAGAAAAGGTGAAAGGCAAAAAGGCAGACAGTTCTAATGCTGAATGGGCACAAGCAGAGTCTGGAAAAACAAAGTCACAGAGTAACGTGTGCAAAGAAGGCATCATGGCAGCTAGGCCTAAGCTAACTTAGCAATGTCGACAATGAGGCCACAATCCACACTACACCCTCCCCTGGTCAGTCAATAGGGCAAGACATAGGACAAAAATCCACACTACAAATGAAGGACGTCGCAGCCTGGATGAACAACAGCTGCCTTAAGCTCAACTCGGAGAAGACAGAGGTCCTCGTCCTCGGACCTTCCTCCACCGCCTGGGACAACACCTGGTGGTCTTCCGCCCTCGGAAACCCACCCACTCCATCAGACCACGCCCGAAACCTCGGCATCATCCTAGACTCCTCCCTCACCATGACCCGCCAGATCAACGCCGTTGCCTCCACCTGCTTCAACTCCCTCCGCATCCTCCGCAAGACCTTCAAGTGGATCCCCACAAATGCAGAAAGACCGTCACCTACGCACTCATAAACAGCAGACTGGACTACGGCAACGCCCTCTACACCGGAATCAACAGAACCCTGCTACACAAGCTCCAAACCATCCAGAACACAGCAGCCAGACTCGTCCTCGGAACCCCACGACACAAGCACATGACCCAGCACCTACGAGACCTCCACTGGCTCCCCGTTGAGAAGAGAGTAACCTTCAAGCTACTCACCCACGCCTACAAATCCCTCCTCAACATCAGACCCAAATGCCTCAACAAGATAGTCTCCTTCCACGTACCCAAAAGGAACCTCCGCTCCGCTGACCTCGCCCTGGCAGAGACCCCTCGCATCCGCAGAACCAGAGCAGGCAGAAGAGCCTTCTCCTATGTCGCAGCAAAGACCTGGAATGGGCTCCCAGTCAACATCAGACGCTCCCCTACTCTGCACACCTTCAGGAAGAGTCTCAAGACCTGGCTCTTTGACTGATCCAGAGCTGCTCCCCCCCCAGCACCTTGAGACCCTCACGGGTGAGTAGCGTGCTTTATAAATCACTGATTGATTGATTGATTTATAAATCCCTGATTGATTGACAATTAAACAAATATTAATACTGCATATACTTAAACAATATTAAAAAGTACTAAAGTCTGGCAACAATAGATATACTATTCCCACTCCAGTCTGCAACAGTAGGGAAAGAGTTGTACTCAGAGGGGTTATATTTACTATTCCCACTCCAGTCTCTACAAAAGTCGGGAAAGCGTTGGACTCCGGAGGGATAACATGTACTATTCCCTCTCCAGTCTTTGCAACAGTAGGGATAGCGTTACACTCTGGAGGGGTAAAATGTACTATTCCTACTCCAGTATGTGCAACAGTTGGGAAATCAATGGACTTCAGGGGTGTTACATTTGCTATTCCCTCTCCAGTCTGTACAACAGTAAGGAAAGCGTTGGGCTCCAGAGGTGTAAAATTTGCTATTCCCATTCCAATCTGTGCAACAGTAGGGAAATCGTTGGACTCCAGAGGGGAAACATTTACTTTTCCCACTCCAGTTTGTGCAACAGTAGGGAAAGTGTTGGACTTCAGGTGGGTAAAATGTACTATTTCCACTCAAGTCAGTGCAAAAGTAGGGAAAGCTTCGTCCTCCGGAGGGGTAAAATTTACTATTCCCACTCCAGTGTGTGCAACAGTAGGTAAAGCATTGGACTCCGAGGGGCAACATAACCGCTCCCACTCCAGTCTGTGTAACAGTAGGGAAAGCGTTGGGCTTTGAAGGAGTAAAATTTACTATTCTGACTCCAGTCTGTGCAGCATTAGGGAAAGCATTGGAATTCAGAGTGGTTAAATTAACTATTCCCACTCCAGTATGTGCAACAGTAGGGAAAGTGGTGGACTCCGGAGAGGTAACATTTATTAGTCCCACTCCAGTCTAAGCAACAGTAGGAAAAGCATTGGACTTCATAGAGGTAAAATTTACCATCTGTGCAACATTGGGAAAAGTGCTGGACTTCGGACATATAACAATTACTATTACTGCTCCAGTACATGCAACAGTAGGGAAATTACTTCACTTCAAACACATTACATATATGAATCATAATGCTAATAATTTCTAACAAATATAAAACTTTCATTATGAGCTTTATTAATTTCCTCAAAATATATATATATATATATATATATATATTCACTGAAAAAACCATAGGTTTTAGGGACAGCTATAGTTACTTGGACATTGCACTCGTACAAAACCCGTGAAATTCCCCCGTTATAGTTAGTTCAGCTAACTATAACTCGCGCCCCGCAATGCACTGCTGATGACGTCACATATTACATCACTCATGACATGGTCAGTGACATCACTGATGACATCACTGATGACATCTCAAATGACATCACTGATGACATCATCCAGTGACTGTGTGTTTCTGTAAAGTTTAAATATTTTTAATATATATAGGAAAAGACGTATTGAAGAATGAGTGGGTGTGTAAGTGTCTGTATGGATGATTTAGTAGGTGCGTGACTGACTCTATAAGTGAGTGATTTAACGTATCTTACTGAATGCATGGGTTAGTGACTAATCTGGGTGAATGTCTGTATCCGTCTGTCTGTTGCTGTGTAAGTGGCTGCATGTGTTTGTGAATAGCTAAATGAGTGTCTATATGAGTTATTGAATGCTTGTCTGAGTATCTGTATGGGTGCCTGAGTGTTTGTGTGGGAGGGGTGTGTGCAACTCTGTGCATAGATGTGTGAGTGGGTAATTCACTGGGTGGATGGTTTCAAGAGTGCATCTGTGATAGACTGTATGGGTGGGTAAGTGTGTGTAAGAGTGTGTTAGTGAGTGAATGTATGTCCCAGTGGTACATGTGTCAGTAACTACATATGTGAAAGGCAGTATATATGTGTGTTGGAGTATATAAATAGCTATAAGCAAGAGTGAGTGATTGTGATAGTGGCTGTATGGATGAGTGTGTGCTTGTATCAGTGATTGTATAAGAGCGTAACAATGTGCTACTATTTGTATGAGTAAGTGAGCTGGTGTGTGTATAACTGTATAGGTGAGTAAATGGCAGTGTGTTTAATTATTTGCATGACTGACTAGGTGTCTGAGTATCTCTATGGATGAGTGGCGTTGTTTGAGTGTCTATATAGGAGTAAGAGTGCATATGATAGTCCTGTACTGAGTGACCGTAAGTATGAGTTACTGTACGGGTGAGTGAGTGGATGTGTGTGTGTAGACCTAAGAATCAGTGAGTCGGTATGTAGTTATTGGTGTTGGAGTGTCTATGGTTTTGCGAATGGCAGTCTGTAATTTAGAGTGGGTGTATCAAAGATTATATTAGGGTGTGAGGAGGTGCATCAGATTATCACGTGGATGATGTCATCAGTGATGTCATTTGAGATGTCATCAGTGATGTCATCAGTGATGTCACTGACCATGTCATGAGTGATGTAATATGTGACGTCATCAGCAGTGCATTGCGGGCGCGAGTTATAGTTAGCTGAACTAACTATAACGGGGGAATTTCACGGGTTTTGTACGAGTGCAATGTCCAAGTAACTATAACTGTCCCTAAAACCTATGGTTTTTTCAGTGAATTTCAAAGGTTTTTTAAATGCTAATTTGTAACTATAACGTGTCTGAAACCTATGGTTTTTTCAGTGAATTTCAAAGGTTTTTTAAATGCTAATTTGTAACTATAACGTGTCTGAAACCTATGGTTTTTTCAGTGAATTTCAAAGGTTTTTAAATGCTAATTTCTAACTATAACGTGCCTGATACCTACGGTTTTTTCAGTGAATTTCAAAGGTTTTGTAAATGACAATTTTTAAATGTATTAATTGTTATATTAATTTTTTTCATACTGATTTACTACATTTTTAGAAACAATTTTTTTTTACATATTTTATTTTTTAAATTACATTGTAATTACATTATACATTACATTACAAAAAATACTTTCTCAGAATGAATTACTTTAGTTTAAATACTTTGCACATAGGCAATAGACTTTTAAGTACAGTAGTTACAGTTGTTGCAATGGGCAACACATTTTCAAACACAATGCAACATTCAGCTCAATGTGAATTTCTAGTTAAATGCAATTAGTTACTTTATGGATTACTTTTCTAACCACAGGACTGGATCCTAGATTCAGTCCTGGTACATCTCCTGTAAACAGTTGAGTAAAAGCGTTTTGGTTACAGTCGTGATTTTTAAGGAATATTATTGTATTTTAAAAGTTGACACTTAGAAACTTTTTCTCATAGAATCACCAATGTTATCCTATGGAAGGAAATTCACTTAGCAGGTAAAAACTGTTATCGTTACTTTTTCTTACTCAGTGTTGGATCCTGGATCCAGCACTGGTGCATCTCCTGTAAACAGTTGAAAGAATGCGTTTAAGTCATACAGGTGATTTTTAAGGAATATTTGTAGTTTGTAAAAATCAACACTTTGAAACTTTTTGCTGAAAACCAGACAATGGATTCCTATGGAAGAAAATATAAGTTACTGGTAAGTACGGTTAAAATTACTTTTCAGGGTCAGTGCTGGGCTAAAAGATGCAGCACTGGGTTCTCTCCTGATAACAGGTGAGTAAATTGGTATTCGTACTTTGGTTGATTTTAGAGGAATATTATAAAGTTCAAAAACTCCACACTTAGAAGAATTTCCAAGTGAAACCAGTCAATGTTAGCCTATGAAGGTAATTCAAGTTACCGGTAAGTACGGTTAAAATTACTTTTCAGGACCAGTACTGGGCTGAAAGATGCAGCACTGAGGTCTCTCCTGATAACAGGTGAATAAATCAGAATTCGTATTTCGGCTGATTTTAGAGGAATATTTGTATGTTTCAAAAATCAACACTTAGAAACTTTTTCAGCAAAAAGCAGGCAATGATATCCTTTGGAAGGAAATTCAAGTTACTGGTAAGTACGGTTAAAATTACTTTTGAGGATCAGTACTGGGCTGAAAAATGCAGCACTGAGGTCTCTCCTGATAACAGGTGAGTAAATCGGAATTCGTATTTCGGCTGATTTTAGAGGAATATTTTAAAGTTCCAAAACTCCACACTTAGAAGAATTTCCAAGTGAAACCAGTCAATGTTAGCCTATGGAAGGAAATTCAAGTTACTGGTAAGTACGGTTAAAATTACTTTTCAGGACCAGTACTGGGCTGAAAGATACAGCACTGAGGTGTCTCCTTATAACAGGTGAGTAAATCGGAATTCGTATTTCGGCTGATTTTAGAGGAATATTTGTATGTTTCAAAAATCAACACTTAGAAGAATTTCCAAGTGAAACCAGTCAATGTTAGCCTATGAAGGAAATTCAAGTTACTGGTAAGTACGGTTAAAATTACTTTTCAGGATCAGTACTGGGCTGAAAGATGCAGCACTGAGGTCTCTCCTGATAACAGGTGTGTAAATCGGAATTCGTATTTCGACTGATTTTAGAGGAATATTATAAAGTTCCAAAACTCCACACTTAGAAGAATTTCCAAGTGAAACCAGTCAATGATATCCTATGGAAGGAAATTCAAGTTACTGGTAAGTACGGTTAAAATTACTTTTCAGGATCAGTACTGGGCTGAAAGATGCAGCACTGAGGTCTCTCCTGATAACAGGTGAGTAAATAGGAATTCGTAGTTCGGCTGATTTTAGAGGAATATTTGCACAATGGTGAAGGGAGGGGGCGGGGCCTGAGGTGACATCTGTGCAAACGCGCCCCGTGGCGCGTTTTAAGTTGGGGGATTAAGTCCCCTTGAATCATGAGGGTCCCTGGGGTCCAAGTAGCCCACCCTGTACCTCCAGTATGCGCCAGGGAGCTGCGTTGCAGAGAGGTGTTCAGAGGCCACGCCCCTTTTTGCACCTCTCTGCAATGCAGCTCTGTGGCGCTTTCTGGACGTACCTGTTGGGCTAGTTGGCCCCCAGGGACCCTCAGGATTGAAGGGGATTTAATTCCCCATCTTAAAACGCGCCACGGGGCTTGTTTGCACACATGTCACCTGAAGCCCCGCCCCCTCCCTTCACCACTGTGCAAACGCGCCCCGTGGCGCGTTTTAAGTTGGGGGATTAAGTCCTCTTGAATCCTGAGGGTCCCTGGGGACCAACTAGCCCACCATGTACCTCCAAAAAGCGCCACAGAGCTGCATTGCAGAGAGGTGTAAAAAGGGGCGTGGCCTCTGTACACCTCTCTGCAACGCAGCCCCCTGGCGCATACTGGAGGTTCCTGGTGGGCTAGTATTCAAGGGGAATTCGTTCCCCATCTGCAAACGTGCCAGGGGGCGCGTTTGCAGAGTGGTGAAAGAAGGGGGCGTGGCCTCCGGCGCGATGCAGGTGTTTTTTTGTTTTGTTTTTTAAGAAGGGGGCTGTGTGGCCCCCCTTCTTTTCTAATTTATTGGTCCTGGGGACCCCATCCCCCAGGGCCTGCCCCCTATTTATTAAAAAAACAATTTGGACGTGGGCCGCGTGGCCCCCCTCCCGAGGCCTCAATCGGCCCCGGGGACCCCATCCCCGGGGAATGGCCTTTTTTTTTTATTTTTATAGTTTTCGAGGGGGGCTGCGTTGCCCCCCTCCTCAGGCCACTTATGGCCCCGGGGACCCCATCCCCCGGGGCCGGCCTTTGTTTTTAATTTTTTTTTAATTTTGGGGAAGGGGGCCGCGTGGCCCCCTCCCGGGCCACTACTTGCCCCGGGGACCCCATCCCCCGGGGCTGGCCCTCTCCGTTGGGGACTGTGGGGGTCCCCAATCCCCCCACAGTCCCAGCCGGCTCCCCGCCTCCTGCGCGAGCCGGCATTGCTTTTCCACATGGGGAGCAGCTAACATGCTGCTCCCCATTTGAAAAAGCAATTGGGTTTGCATTTTGAAAGAGAGAGCAGGTTTCCTGCTCTCTCTTTCAAAATGCAAACCAAGTTTGCTATGACAGGACGGGAGCCGCGAGGCTCCCGTCCTGTCATAGCAAACTACAGTGTCCCGGGGGTAGGATCCGGCCCTGGGGGGTGGCGGTCCCCAGGGCCATTACAGGCTCCAGGAGGGGGGCAGCGCGGCCCCCCTCCCTTGATTTGCACAGCCCCGGGGAGGTGGTGGTCCCCAGGGCTCTGGGGTCCGTAACGGACCCCACATTTATTTTCTAAGTGCCCCGGGGAGGTGGTGGTCCCCGGGGCTTGTAGGGGGGCTGAGCCCCCCACACGTTATTAAATTTTAAAAAACGAAGCCCCGGGGGGTGGCGTTCCCCGGGGCTGCGGGAGGGCAGGAGAGCCCTCCCGCACCATTTTTTTCATAAAGCCCCGGAGGGTGGCGGTCCCCAGGGCCCCATTAACTATAAACCCACCTCCGCATGCCCCCGGGACTTGGGCCACCCGGGGGCAAATAACATCGAAGCGCGGGAGACCGCGCTTCGATTTTTTTTTTTTACGGCGGGATTCGCGCACCCTGAGTGCATCCCGCCGATTTTTTTTTTAAATGCTTTTTCTGCCCAGGGGTCCTTGTGGGACCGCCTGAGCAGACCTAGGGGTCAGGGTGTTTCTACCCTGCCCCCTTTGTGCGTTTTGCGCACTTTTTTCTTCTGTTTTTTCCTAATCGGCAGGATCCGCGCACCCTGAGCGCATCCTGCCGATTTTTTAAAAAATGCTTTTTCTGCCCAGGGGTCCTTGTGGGACCCCTGAGCAGACCTAGGGGTCAGGGTGTTTCTACCCTGCCCCCTTTTGCGCTTTGCACACTTGTTTCTGTCCCTCGGTTCTACCGAGGGACAAAATGGCTGTCAACATTTCCTGAATCCGAATGTTGACAGCCAGCTGACAGCCAATTAGCATGCAGCTCGTGATCGGGACGGTGCGCGCAGGGTGCGCTCAGGGTGCGCGGATCCTCCGTGCCCATAGATATATATGTACTTTTACTTTTGATTTTCTCAGCAACTACTGAACGGATTTACACCATTTAACAAAAAGGGTTCTTTCTGAACCAAGAACTACCACTTTGCCAAATTTGGTGTAATTCCGTTCAGCAGTTCGGGCTGTAGCCGTGTCTAAAGTTTCCTATGGAAAAATGAATGGGGAAAATGCGTTTTGGGACCCCCCTTTTTTCTCAGCCCCCGCTTGACGAATCCCCCTGAGACTTTCAGGGTAGGAGCGGACCGGAGCGCCCCACAAAGTTTGAAAATTTCGCAAAGATACGTCAACCGGCAAGAGAGTTATTTCAAATAGAATGTCGCGGATTTCCTATGGAAAATAGGTCCTAACTATAACTATCTACTGGCGACCGCCAGTAGATAATATATATATATATATATATATATATATATATAACATTAAAAATAAATTAACATGATTAGTAAACAAATTAATAATTATCAATTTTAAAAAATGTTCTCTTATTTATTACTTAACTTACAACACTATACCCCCACCAGCCTACCAGCCCACACTCAAAATATAACTAACATAAATAATTTGTAACATAATTAATAATCAATTAATTCATAATCTGATAATTAATTATTTATTAATTAGTAATCAATTAACGTCCCATCCTATACCACTACAAACCCAGCAGCCCCATGTAATGTATAACTTAAAAAATACAATTATTACACATTTTACATAATTAATGATCAATTAAAAAAAATATAATAAATTGTTAATTAACTGTTAATTAATTATTTGTTTAACAAATTTCCCACCCTATACTATATAAATTAATATTAGAAATCAAATTAAAAACATATAGATCACTTAAAACTACAAACTACATTTCAAAATGTTATTAACAATTATACAAACAATAAAAACACATAAGATTAATATGTGAATTAGCACACAAAGATAATTTTTAAATTATATTTTTTACAATTATATTATTGAAAATGAGATTAACTACAACGATGTTATTGAAAATGATATTACTTACCTGAAAAAATCGATATTCTTGACTACAATATTTTTTGTATCACAATATTTTTTCGATATTTCTGCAACTCGATATTTTTAATCAGATATTTTGTCCAAATACCTTTCTTAGTGCAAAATGAACCCTTGCGGGCAAAATGGTCCAGAAGATGCAGTTTGCAGTACGAAATTAACTCTAGATGCTACAGGACACAAACAGCAGTAATCACAGCCACTGACTCTCCCTTAGTATGTTGTTCCTGTGCTCCTGCGGTAGGAGTTTTGCCCCAAATGACTCTTATTTACTCAAGTTGGAGCAATCACATAATTTCAGAAATTTCTGATCACAATACTAATGCATAATTACTGAAAGTTACTCCAGCATATTTAAAATTTCACCTAATACTAATGATCTGCTGCAAATGGAACTGATGGATAGATCCTTCAGCGCAAAGAAGTGATTGTCTCTAGATACCATGCAGAACCAGACAGCATCACCATGTCTAAACCGGCCAGACAGTTTACAGAGGTGGTGACAGGGGAACCCACAAGATGACCCATGAACAGGCCATACCTCCAATGAACTCGGCGTTAGACACCAAACTCAAGAAACTCACTAAACTGCAACTTTGCATGTCCACGGTCGAAGCCATCACTGCGAAAATTGCAGCCAATATCCTCTTATCTTGCCTCCTTCAACTCTTGTATGTAGCAGATGGAGGACAGACGGTAACAAGTGGAACAAAGGAATGTAGCATCCATTGACTGGGAACAATGCCACTGGTTCTTAAAACGTAAAGTCACAGAATTAGATGATGGAAGCCGCAGAGACAACCTCTGCTTTTCCGCCATCTCAGAAGTTGGAGGGTCTGAATAAACTTGCTTTTTCAACACAATTTATTCCTGAATAGTGCATAGACTGAGATCATTGAGAACAGCATTGACTGATGGTCCTCATCAGATCATCGCATTCTTCTGGAGACATCAACAAGTTCAAGAAATCATCCAAGGGGCCAAGAGCATGGCCCTTTTCTACATGGAGAATTGAGGATTATAATTATGCAGGACTTCTCTCATGACACACTTCAATGCAGAAAGAGATTGTTGGCACTTAGGCCTCAACTTAAAAAGCTGGGCATCAGATACTGCTTGATGGACCATCCCATTATGCTGGTCACACATGATAATTTGATGACCCTGGACGACTTGAAGGTCTGTTGGTTTCTTTTGAAGTAATGAACATAGACACTGCTCAAACAAAAGACCTGTTAATAAGGCATTGATAGAAATGGGGTTTCTGGTTGGCAGAGTATGTCCACCATGTCCAAGCAGCAGCCACAATCATAGTCAGGGTAAGTCACTACACAACTTAAATTATCCTGTTCTCACCCTCAGGTAGCTTGGCACAGAGCAGTCAGGATTAACTTAAGAAGCAATGTGTAATGTATTTGTGCAACACTTAAACAGTAAAACAGTGAAAACACTTCACAAAAAACTCTGCAACAGTTTAGAAAAATAAATCATGATTTTATAAATAAAACAAGTCAAATTGACAAAAATACAATATATAGAAGTTGAGATGTGAATTTTGAAGGAATAAATGTCAAAGTAGCTCTTAGAAGCAAATAGCGCTAAAAGGGTTAACTAGTTGCGCCAGACCATGCCAAAGTCAAGAGTTCAGGCCAACCATGAGGGAGATATAGGGAACCACTTAGGCCCACTGAACAAAAGTACCTTGATCCTAGGTTCAACAGAGGCGGGGTGCAGCTGAGCGATATTTAGATGATCCCCAAGGCAGCAGTGGCGATGCAATGAGGGCAGAAAGCGAAGCATCAGTCCCAGAGTGTGGCGGGTCCGAGTGCAATGTCGCCTATCTGGGTGTGAGTAGCAGCAGCAGGGTAACACAGAAAGGAAAGAGTTTGGCAAACAGCAGTTCCAGCAGATTGGCAGTCCTTTAGCAGCACAGCAGTGCCTCTTCTTCCTGGCAGAGTGGTCATAGATCCAGAAGTGTACTGAATTGGTAGGGTCAGAGACCGAGTACTTATAGCTAAATGTGCCTTTGAAGTGGGGGTACCTTTAAAAAACGGTCTTTCTTCCTAGCCAGGGCTCCAGAATATCACTAGGGGGTAATCAGCCCTTTTTTGGGGGTCAGGCCATTACCTATTGAAGCCTAAGTGTCAACCCTTCCCTCCATACACACCTAGACGTCCTGTGTTTGTGGCTGTCTAGAGGGAATGTACAAAGTGTAGCTGTCACCCACCCCAGACAGATGTGTATTGGAGGCAGACTGCAAGGCACACAGAGCTAAGAGCAGAGAAATGTCCTCTTTCTAAAAGTGGCATTTCTAAAATAGTAATGTTAAATCCATCTTTACCAGTAAAGAGGATTTATCATTACCATTCAAAAGATATAAAACATAATGCAGCTACTCCTTTCTGATCAGAAATTACAGCTCAAAAGTGTATTAGGGAATTCCCAATTTTACCCTATGAGAGGAGTAGGTCTCACAGCAGTGAACACGAATTGAGCAGTTTGTCACTACCGGGACATGTAAAACTTAAGCGTACATGTCCTACATTTTACTTACACAGCACCCTGCCCTTAGGGCTACCTAGGGCCTACCTCATGGGGGACTTAGGTGTAATAAAAGGGGAGTTTCAGGCTTGGCAAGTAGCTTTAATTGCCAAGTCGAAGTGGCAGTAAACTGCCCATGCAGGCCCTGCAATGGCAGGCATGAGACATAGTTAAGGGGCTACGTATGTGGGTGGCACAATCAGTGCTGCAGGCCCACTGGTACAGTTTAATTTACAGGCCCAAGGCACATGTAATATGCTTTACTAGGCACTTATAATTAAATTAAATGTGCCAATTGCGAATAAGCCAATATTTTCACGTTTAGGGGAGAGACCACAAGCACTTTAGCACTGTTTAGTAGTGGTAAAGTGCTTGAGGTCTCTCCCCTAAACGTGATAATATTGTCTTGTTCCCTAAGTCCTAAAGCCAGCAAAAACGAGGTCATAGAAATGGAGTAAGGCAGGCAAAAAATGAGGGGAAGACCACCCTAAGGCTGTTAGGTCTAACAGGCATGGACAACCGGACACCCAAATAGAAGGAGACAGTGAGACCTTGGAAATGAGCTAAAAACCACTTTAAATAAAGTAACCTGACAGTGGTCTATAGGCATGAAACAAAAACAGATAATGAAACGTCAACAGCAGAGGGATAAATGCTGATCACCTATGAAACCTTCTCCATAATAGGACTCTGTGCACTTATGAAGCCAATACTTTCGCTTGTTAGCCAGTCAATGATATTGCTGCTTTGTTGTTGACTTACCCCTTGTACATATGCACAGGTATTTGAGGTAACACATACAGGTTATAGCTGGAATGTATGATGGGCTGCAGATAATGCTGTAAAATAGACCTATATAGAGCCACTGCACATATGGGATAGCCGTACATAAGTACATTTATTACGTGTATAAATGACAAACTGCAGAACTATGCATTGAAATAGCAAACAAATTAGCCAGGGATGTTTAATGCTACACCCTGGAAGGATGGGACTCAAATATGGGGTATGGACAAATATAACTGCTGCATACCATCCACTCGCAGGACTTGACAACGACTACTTGCCTTTACAATTCACCACAGAAACACATTGATATAGCCCCTTTAAAGGTAAAAATGTACAAAACCTTGTTATACCCCTCACGTGTGTGCAGTTGGTTGATAGATCTGTGGGTGGGCTTCCTGGAGAGTTCACTACCACCCAGTTACAGTTGTTAGTGGGCCTAGAGGTGTCCTTCACCTTCCAAGTGATCTAATAAACATTTTGTACGTAATACAATTTGATATTCTCCCAAACACTCTCTCTCCCCTTTCTCTTCCCCATCTATACCATTTCTAGTAGAAAATAATAATCATGAATGACTTCAAGGTGTTTTTCCTGAATATGAAATGAATGACTCACTGCCTTAAAAGGAAGAGAATATTAACTTCCACATCTTACGCCCACATGTGGTGCTTATAGAGGAAACACACCTGTTTGATGAAGAAAGCCAAAAACTGCAATCGATCCCCTACTAAGCTGTATCACAAAGGCAGTGCAACCATCCTCATAAACAAGCATTGGCATAGCCAATAGGTCTCCCCTCTGGGACCTTATAAGTGTTTAGCCATGCAGCACATTATACTAGGCTCTGGGCCACCAGGGATTGAAGAGCTACTCAATTACTGCACACTGGGTCATGCAGTCTGATTCAGGAATACCTATGTGCCTCAGGAAATATTTATGGTCTCATTCCAAGGCTTTTTAATGCGCAGACAGAAAGACATGTGCTTCGATGCAAGTCAACTGCACTATAATATTCTGTGTGCAGCCATCTTGAAGCTATTTCCTTGATAAATGTTACAAAAAACAGAGCATATACTAATATGTAGCAAAAAGCAACAACATGAACCAGATGCTAAGAGTGCTTCAAACTGGAAGAATGCATGACTGAGGAGTTAAGAAGCTAGAATAATGTCCAAAATAACAACGCATTACTTTCTCCTTCCAAAGATACCAAAAGTAGTTTGCATGTGCAGCACAGATGCAACTTCAACTGTGGTGTAGTGGAACCGGCAGTTAGAAACCCCTTCATGGTCGAGAAGGATGGTGTGGTGATGTCATCTTCTTAGGGAGCAGGACATGGCTGACACCAAGATGCAACCTCTGGTGCTCTTTGTGTGCAAGCTGGGATGGTATGTGAGAACGGGAAGAAAATAAATAGCTCACAGTCCCTGGGGAGGTGCCGTGAATGTACTTTGAAATCAGAGCTATTAGAGGAGGAGGACGACATGCAGCCATGGCAGTGGCAACCCAAGCTCCAGAGTAGGCTGAGGGGAGTGCACTATCAGCCCACCACATGCATTCTGCTAATTTACCTCTATAATCTGTTCTCTAGAGCTAGAAAACATGTACTCTCATAGAGAGCTTCAGACAAATAAAAACAATTCACATTCATCTACTGCCTGATGATAAATACCTGGCTAAATATAAAGAAAGCAACAAATACCAAAGCCAACAGGACTGCTTATCTTCAAAGTGAGGCAGGCAAACGGTCTAAAAATACACTCACAGCATATTGCTGTGAAATCTCAATGCAGAGGATGGCATGCATAGAGTGCAATACCCACAGTGTAAACACTAGTGGAAAAGGATGTAACAAATACTCTTCCAAGATGACGGACAAGTCACCATCAGAGACAATGGCCAGATTACAACAGAGATAAAAAGAGTATAGCAATGTTATATTTTTCTTGCTGTTTTTTAGTTGCCATGTTATGAAAGATGACAACCTCTTTGTTTATACGTGCCAATAAAGTAGCCAGATTTACTGTGTGCTGATTTAAGTAATGTATGCATCAGCTGTCTGTTGGTTTATGTAAGGGTGGTACCTTGTGGCTTGCCTGACCTTACTGTGGCAAGTACAGTGGACATTCCCACACCCACAAATGAGCAGTAGTGTTTCACGCCCCTGGCAGTAGACTGCACATGCATTTAGCAGGGGAAGGTGGGGCAGCACGAGGCCAGAGTGACAAGAGAATGGGAGCCATTTTGTACCGAGTGAGCCTGCCGGAGGAAAGAAAGCTGTGACTGCGCCATGCTAAAAGGGTCGAGAGAGCAGAGGGTATGGCTTTGAGCCATGACAATTGTGACTTTGCGTGCATTAGTATGCGTGCAGACAAGGGAGAGAGTGAAAACATGACCGCTCGTGAAAAGAAGTAGTCCCGAAAACATTTTCTAAATCGGACAAGTATAAGACTACAAATAATGGTGCGGTTCTCCATGAAAGGGACTAGCCCAAGGGAAGGAGGAACAAATAGGAAAGATTAGCCACTTGGAAGAAAGGCTTTTTAAAGGACACTCGAAGAAACAAATAAAAAGCAATGGGTGGGCTCTACGCCCACAAAGTGTATACAACATGTCTCTAAGAGACAGCACAAGCACTGCCTAAGCTCGACCTAAAAAAGGCCTGTTACAATCCATAGGACATGGGTGCATCCAAGGGTCCATTACACCATGCTCAAAATGCAGTACAGATGCACATGCTCCTAATATGATCCATATTTGCACCCTGATACACAAGAGGAAAACTTTTAAAAATATCACCCTAATCTTACTACAGCAACCCCTCCATAAAACTTTTTCTGGAAGGAGACTGGATTATGTACCTCCAGATGCACACTTACAGCCTTATTTTGAGCTTGGCGGTAAAGGTCCTGCCATCTCTTTTTCAACGGATTCACCACCTGCCGACTTGGCGGTCCGCCCACCCTATTTAGATGTTAGCAGGTCCATGGGTAAAAGACTGCCAGAGTTCCGCCGCCTCCTCCAGGCTTCTTCACCCGCATCAACAGCACCATAGGCAGAAGTGGCAGGAGTACAGCCAAGGATTCTGCCGAGCTAATTACAATGTGCCTTTCCGTCGAGGCAACCGTGGCGGGAATATGTCCTACTTTTAGTTGGCAGAATCGAAGGAAATGAGGTAAAAACGTACCTTTTCCCTGTTTTCCTTTTCTGGTTCTGTCTTGTACCCCATCTTTCAGGGCCCTCCTTTGCTTCTTCAACTCCACCACGACACTAAACAACTCTGTTGTCACCGGGATCTAAGGTAAGCTACTTGTACAATTGTCCCACTACGATTCGTTTGTTGACAATTACTGTAGCACAGTGAATCTTTTGCATTGCTCTTATGTGCAATATTTTTCTTATGTGTAGTGTAGTAGTGTTAATTTTACCTTCTTATCAAGGTAAAGTGAGCACACCTGTATTGGCACTTTAAAAAACATATTGTTTTTGTGGTGCTTTGGGTGTTGTGCTTGTGGTGCCTGTGGTGCCTCTGGGTGTGCATTAAATAGTGTGTGTATGTTGTTTGGGTAGCATGTAATATGTAACAAAAAGGGGCATAACAAATTACCTATATATGTTTTTGAGGCAAACACAACATATATGTGTATTGACACAAAGATAAGTTGTACTTACCAGTCTCTACTCCACCAGGGACCCACTCTGTCATGAATCCACTGCCAGGATGAAGACAGCACAACAGGGACATCTAAATCAGCTCGGCGGAATATCACCGGCCTGGCGGTGATGGAGCCAGTAGAGCCTGCACACATTTAAATACGGCGGTCGAGACTCCGTCAACTCAACTGAGTACTTGGAACTGCTGTCACGGAGGGACGGCAGGAGTACCACAAAGATCTAAATTAGGCTTTTAGACAGTTCATATGCCCACAATCACAAAACACAATGGAGAGTGGACTGATCTGAGACCTTCAAAATGACTTTTCTCTTTGTGGCCTTTGGAGACTGTGGCATCCCACAGACAGAGAAAACAGGTTCAAGTGTGAGTTCATGAGACAAGTTCCAGTATTGACTACTTTTTGACTTCAACCTCCCTGCCAGGTGAAATAGATGACACCACCATAAAGTTAAATGGGGTGTCAGACCATGAAACTATTCAGATAAAAGTAGGCTTAGGATTCACAAAACCCTAATTGTGGCACTGGTGGCTTAATATAGTTTACTATCGCCAACCAGTGGAAAAACACAACATTACATCCATACCACATACATACTGAGAGGTAAATGAGCAAACTGTGTCAGACAGTGTGGGCAGCGAGTAAGGCATTTGTGAGAGGGGATATAATGAGAGACTCAGCCCAATGCAAAAAAAAAAGCATGTAAGAACAGAACCTGCATGGAATCACAACTGGCATTACACACAGACAGGTTTCACATAACGTGTGTTATGTCAGACCTAAGGACCTAATATAGGCAAAACAAGCACTGAATCAACTGTGTACATCTCAGACTGAAACGTACTTGTTCCAACTGAGGCAGGGACACTATGAGAGCGGGAAAAGGTGGCAAGACTTTGATTGTAATTTAAACTACAGGAAGCCCCACAGGTTATACCTGTGACACAGGCAGATCAGGGATGCTGGTTATCCATCCAGTAGATATCCTTGACACACTCAAAGACTACTCTGCTATGCTGTAATCAACTGAATGCCCACACTCTCAACAACCAAAGGAAAAACGTCCTTTCCAGGCTACCCATACCAAGGATCACTACAGATCAAACAGACAAACTAGACCAAGACATTACTGAAGATGAGATACTCCATGTAATTAATGACCTCCCTTAAAATAAGGGGTTGGACTGCTATCCACCAGAATATTACAGACTTAATAAAGACCTACTAGCACTACTACTCTGGAAACTGTTTAAACTAATTCGAGAGGATATGCCTACCCTCTGGGATTTGAACTGGGCCAACATCACCCTATTATTAAAATTGGGGAACGACCCTTTAGAATGTCTCAGCTATAGGTTAATTTCTCTTATAAATGTGGACATAAAAATCCTTGTTAAAGTACTGGCCAATCGTCTCAAAGAGGTACTGCCTGTACTGGTACACTGCGGTCGGGTGGACTTTATACCACATCGCTTTCCCACGTCCCACCTAACAATGCTTGCTCAGATACACTGGGTTGTGAAAGGCGATAAGGACAAGAAGGTGTCAACGTCGCTGGATGCTGAGAAAGTGTTCCATAGAGTGGAGTGGCCATACCTGCTCTGCATATTGCAGCGTTTTGCCGTGTGGGAGCAATTTCTGAAAACCGTCAAATGGCTATACAGTGGCGGGCTGTAATGGTTGCATATCAACAGACTCTAAGATACACAGAGGGCCAAGACAGCAATTCCTGCTCTCCCCAGTGCTATTTGTCCTAGCTCTCGAACCATTTGCCATAGCAATATGTCAAAACTGTAACATAGTTGGTGTAAGCTGGGGGAACTAAAGGCCTTACTTTATGCCAACAACATTCTAGTCACGCTATCCAACACATCCAAATCCCTCCCACATTTCAGAATTATTACTGTTCTCTGGCTACAAAATTAATTAGGGCAAGTGTGAAGAGCTACCTTTAATGCGCCATACAACAGTATCAGATGTAATGGATGACCCTTTCTACTAGAAACTGAATAACATGAAATATCCTGGGATCGTCATCAATACGGGGCTCTCTAATATGGGTGAAGACAATTTGGGCATATTAGTCTCTAGAATTAGGACCAATCTACAGAGATGTTCCACACTCAACTTGTCCATGTGGGGCACGACACACGTACATGTAATGAATGTGATGCCACACATTAACTATATATTTTTGACGCTACCATTATGCTTACATGTATGCATGATTACCAAGCTTACTATGCAGATGTAAATATTCATCTGGGCAGGGCATAAACCAAGACTTAAAATGGGGAAATGCACTCTCTGAAGGAAAGTGGTGCTCTAAGTCTCCCAAATGTGAATTACTACTGGCTAGCATATCAATTGATACTTATACGCTACATGTCCATACAGCCCTGGACACACCACATTGGACCTTCCTCCTAAAGAGATCATTAGGGAGAGAAGAGGGTACTTAATACCCGCTGAATAAGGGGTGTAAACAGCAACAGCTGTTATCCAACCCAGTCCGCCATGCGGCATGCCACACTCTAAGCATGGAAACAGGGGAATGCGATATTACGGGAGGACAACCCTAAACCCTTATAGGCAAATCAAAAAAATAGTCATAGGAGGAGCTGAATCGATCTGGTAACATGTTATACAGAAAGGTATTCGCGCCACAATCACGTTATCAAAGAGGGCATGGTGAAGACCTTTGCAGAGGCCCAGGAGGAATTTCACCTGCCAGGACAATTCAACTGGGACTCCCAAATAATCTCTCACTGTCTTCATGGAATGCACTTACTACAACACATGGAACCGAATGGATCCACACTTCCCACATGGTTGCTAATAGTCCAGATGGGAAACGTTTACAAGGGTGCAGTCGGGCTTATACAGGACAATTAGCGGCCATTTTTTTCTCACCCTACATCGTATTATTTGAAGATATGGTGAACTGACTGGCTGCACTTAAACTACACTGGCTAAGACTATAAGGCTGACCATGACAAAGCACTGAGAAAAGCCCCTCAAAAATTCAGCTGCTCTGAAATAATCGACTAACAGTACTGGACTCGTAAAGACCTACATCATATGGGGCTGTTGCCGGGTACTATGTGCTAAAGGTGTAATCTCCTCAGAAGTGATATTGTTCATATCCTCTGGGAACGTCCAAACTTGACACATTTTTGGGCAGGCATTTGGAACTACATTAAGGAAATCCTAGGGCCGGCTGGCCCCCTAACAAGTCATGCAGCCTTACTGCATAATAATGCAGAATACCCCAAAGTCACACCCCAGATGACTAGAATAGTTTGCTACCGCCCTAGCAGTCGCAAAGCTCTGCATTCTCAGACTCTGGAAAACACCACGTAGCCCAGATGTACAAATGTGGGTGTGGGTGTGTAAAGGGTCGCTTACAAGCAGGTCATTTACCGTTTAAATGACCAGCTGCCAAAATTCGACCCCAGCTGTGCCAGATTAATAACAGATTCAACAAGCTTGGACGGATGAACATGCAATCAAAGGCTGTCTTGCACAGCCATACTGAATAGGGAGACATTTAATCTGGGTTGCTCGAATGCAGGTCGAAACATACAACGTGAGGGAGGTAGGGGATGGCTATAGTTTGCTATAGATAAGAGGAAATGTGAAGGGTATCAAAGGAACAGAATTCAATGTGGTGTGCATGCAAGAGGAATAGGGAAATATTGTTTTAATCACACAAGATTTTGATGTTATAATAAAACTGATAATATCAATGCCGATGCAATTTTATGAGTTTAGGAATTTGACGATGTTCTAGATACCAGCTTCTGTTGAAACTCCATACAGAAATGTTAAATATAGAATCATGAACATGGACTGGCTCTGTTGCTACTTTGGATATGCCTTGCTTTAGGGAGCTGCCTGTTCAATTATAAATTAGAATACATGTTTAGGATGGCGGGTGCTGTTGGAAGTGAATCTCTTACGATCAAAGGGAAGAAGAAAAAACAGTCATCCAAATTAGGACATTTGTAGAAAACTTTAATGAAGTGATCCAGAGTCAAATAAAACCTAGTACAACCGTGTGATTTCACTTTGCGCTGCACTTTTCTCTCTTGCAAAACTGTTATTTGTTACTTTGAAGCAGCTGTCTGAAGACAAAATTAATATTGAATTAAGCTATAACAGTTCATATTTAACTTGAATAACGTTGTATCCTTGTGGCAGCAGCAAGCATAAGCTCGTCACTAATAAAGTGTGCTTGTCAGCAAATATGAATACCCAAAGGGAACGGTTATTGACTTGTACGTCTCAGGTGCAGTAACAGGGTGGATTTTCTTTGGAGCACATACAATTGGTTTAAATATATGTTCTTATTTTTTATTTTTCATTATGTTTGTCAATAGCTTACTAAAGCAAAAAAAAAATACTATTTGTAAGGAAACCAATGAGTATATTTAACAATGTACAATGTTTAGAAAATTACCAATAGTAACACGTCACTGAAGTTAAGGTTCACAAAGACATCTATCTATATTTGACAAATAAGTTGGATACAACAGAGGATCAGTGAGAGGAATTTATAAAAACATCTTTCAGGGGCCATCAATACAGAGTTTAAAAAGAGAAGCAAAAACATCTCCATGTCAAAAACCAATTCACAGGCAAAATCTCTAGTTTTGATATACTTCTCAATGAGCAACACCTGCCTGACAATGATCTCAAGGCTTTCAGAGTAGCCACTGTGTATCCAAGCATTGAATGTTTGCTGAGTTGCCCCCATGTTTCATGTGGACGCTCAGCAAACTCTTTTGTTTTACAAAAGTCTCCCAAAGTAGGAATTTGTTTATGTAAAACAAAAAAACATTTGACCTAGGCTCCCTGGGAACTTTTAGCAGGGTTTGTGGGTCATTTTTGGTTTTCATTTTTTTTCTCTTTGGGGTGACTTTTTTTAGGTGGTTCAAAAGCTCTAAACAGGGATGCTGGTCAGATGTATTTACATTGACAACCCCTAACACATTGAGCCATAGGTGTAAATTTTCCGCCTTCAAAGCCAGCGGGTGCTCACCTGGCAGAAACATGATGGTTAGATAGCGAGGGCGGACCATCAATTTAACAGCCAGCATATTCCACCACATTTGTGGTGCAGTAACCTTTCAGCCAAACTCTTAATCAAGCCATTAGTATTTACCAAGTCTAATTACTTATAATCATTCCTAAGTCAGGTTTTGTATTCCTGGAAAATTGATGCTTAGTTGGAATTCTGATCCCAAATTATGTGATTCAACATGGTGGTGTTAGACCTGTCAACCTCAGGATGCTGTTCCCCAAATGTTTTGCCTTTACACTCCAATTTTTGATGAACTTCAATTATATTTGCTCTAGGACTCTGTGCACTCTAACACTGCTAACCAGTGCTAACGTTTTTGTGCTCTTTCCGTTATACATGGTAACATTGGCTTTGACCTGATAGGCATATTTAATTTACTTATAAATCACTTATAGAGTTGTATACGATATACCCAGGGCCTGTAAATTAAATGATACTCTTGGGTCTGAGCAAACACAAGGAGTTGATGGACGGAGCACTGAAACATTTCAGACACTCACCCCCAGTCACAGATCTGGGTTGAATCCATCATTGTTCTTTAGCTCACTTCGCCACCTCAGTTCAGACCCAGCTATATGCAAATTAGTCTTTACCCTGTGCCTCATGGGAACAGTCCAGCCCGAACTGCGAAGTCAGGTCTTCCCTGAAATGGAAACAAGCATCCTGGGACCTGTTTCGAGGTAACACCCCTCATCAGCCAGGCTAGCTTTATTCCAGTGGCAAAGTGAGCAAGGGACCCACGTCTGGGCATACCCTGCCAACTTAGGGCCAACAAAGCAAACACAAGGAGGTGATGGACAGAGTGCAGAAACTTTTCAGACACTCACCCCCAGTCACAGATCTGGGTTGAATCCATCATCGTTCTTTAGCTCACTTCGCCACCTCAGTTCAGACCCAGCTATATGCAAATCAGTCTTGACCCTGTGCCTCATGAGAACATTCCAGCCCAAACTGCCAAGCCAGGTCTTCCCTGAACTGGAATCAAGCATCCTGGGACAGGTTTCGAGGTAACACCCCTCATCAGCCAGGCTAGCTTGATTCCAGTGGCAAAGTGAGCAAGGGACCCATGTCTGCGCATACCCTGCCAACTTAGGGCCAACAAAGCAAACACAAGGAGATGATGGACGGAGCGCTGAAACTTTTCAGACACTCACCCCAGTCACAGATCTGGGTTGAATCCATCTTCGTTCTTTAGCTCACTTCGCCACCTCAGTTCAGACCCAGCTATATGCAAATCAGTCTTGACCCTGTGCCACATGGGAACAGTCCAGCCAGAACTGCCAAGCCAGGTCTTCCCTGAACAGGAAACAAGCATCCTGGGACAGGTTTCGAGTTAACACCCCTCATCAGCCAGGCTAGCTTGAAACCAGTGGCATAGTGAGCAAGGGACCCACGTCTGGGCATACCCTGCCAACTTAGGGCCAACAAAGCAAACACAAGGAGATGATGGACCGAGCGCTGAAACTTTTCAGATACTCACCCCCAGTCACAGATCTGGGTGAATCCATCATCGTTCTTTAGCTCACTTCGCCACCTCAGTTCAGACCCAGCTATATGCAAATCAGTCTTTACCCTGTGCCTCATGGGAACAGTCCAGCCCGAACTGCTAAGCCAGGTCTTCTCTGAACTGGAAACAAGCATCCTGGGACTGGTTTCGAGGTAACACCCCTCATCAGCCAGGCTAGCTTGATTCCAGTGGCAAAGTGTTCAAGGGACCCTTGTCTGGGCATACCCTGCCAACTTACGGCCAACAAAGCAAACACATGGAGATGATGGACAGAGCGCTGAAACGTTTCAGACACTCACCCCTAGTCACAGATCTGGGTTGAATCCATCATCGTTCTTTAGCTCACTTCGCCACCTCAGTTCAGACCCAGCTATATGCAAATCAGTCTTGACCCTGTGCCTCATGGGAACAGTTCAGCCCAAACTGCCAAGCCAAGTCTTCCCTGAACCGGAAACAAGCATCCTGGGACCGGTTTCGAGGTAACACCTCTCATCAGCCAGGCTAGCTTGAATCCAGTGGCAAACTGAGCAAGGGACCCACGTCTGGGGTTACCCTGCCAACTTAGGGCCAACAAAGCAAACACAAGGAGATGATGGACGGAACGCTGAAACTTTTCAGACACTCACCCCCATTCACAGATCTGGGTTGAATCTATCATTGTTCTTTGGCTCACTTTGCCACCTCAGTTCAGACCCAGCTATATGCAAATCAGGCTTGACCCTGTGCCTCATGGGAACAGTCCAGCCCGAACTGCCAAGCGAGGTCTTCCCTGAACCGGAAACAAGCATCCTGGGACCGGTTTTGAGGTAACACCCCATATCAGCCAGGCTAGTTTGATTCCAGTGGCAAAGTGATCAAGGGACCCTTGTCTGGGCATACCCTGCCAACTTACGGCCAACAAAGCAAACACAAGGAGATGATGGACAGAGCGCTGAAACTTTTCAGACACTTAACCCCAGTCACAGATCTGGGTTGAATCCATCATCGTTCTTTAGCTCACTTCGCCACCTCAGTTCAGACCCAGCTATATGCAAATCAGTCTTGACCCTGTGCCTCATGGGAACAGTCCAGCCCGAACTGCCAAGCCAGGTCTTCCCTGAACCGGAAACAAGCATCCTGGGACCGGTTTTGAGGTAACACCCCATATCAGCCAGGCTAGCTTGATTCCAGTGGCAAAGTGATCAAGGGACCCTTGTCTGGGCATACCCTGCCAACTTACGGCCAACAAAGCAAACACAAGGAGATGATGGACAGAGCGCTGAAACTTTTCAGACACTTACCCCCAGTCACAGATCTGGGTTGAATCCATCATCGTTCTTTAGCTCACTTCGCCACCTCAGTTCAGACCCAGCTATATGCAAATCAGTCTTGACCCTGTGCCTCATGGGAACAGTCCAGCCGGAAGTGCCAAGCCAGGTCTTCCCTGAACCGGAAACAAGCATCCTGGGACCGGTTTCGAGGTAACACCCCTCATCAGCCAGGCTAGCTTGAGTCCAGTGGCAAATTGAGCAAGGGACCCATGTCTGGGCATACCCAGCCACCTTAGGGCCAACAAAGCAAACACAAGGAGATGATGGACGGAGTGCTGAAACTTTTCAGACACTCACCCCCCAGTCACAGATCTGGGTTGAATCCATCATCGTTCTTTAGCTCACTTCGCCACCTCAGTTCAGACCCAGCTATAGGCAAATCAGTCTTTACCCTGTGCCTCATGGGAACAGTCCAGCCCGAACTGCCAAGCCAGGTTTTCCCTCGGAAAGAAGTATCCTGGGACCAGTTTCGAGGTAACACCTCTCATCAGCCAGGCTAGCTTGAATCCAGTGGCAAAGTGAGCAAGGGACCCACGTCTGGGAATACCCTGCCAACTTAGGGCCAACAAAGCAAACACAAGGAGATGATGGACGGAGCGCTGAAACTTTTCAGACACTCACCCCCCGGCACAGATCTGGGTTGAAGCACTTATTGTACCACACACTTAAGTAGCCTCTTAAACAATGCCCCAGGTTGCTCATTGCAGCCTGAATGCAGTTTTAAACTGCAAATTCGACTTGCCAATGTAACCCCCTTGCTGTTTTTCACTATGTGAGGCCTACATCTCCCATAAGATAAGATTGTGTGGCCTTATCACATTTAATTAGTGCTAAAATGTGATTGGGAAAACGTTAAGATTTAATGTTTGCTGTAATGTGAACCCTTCTTTAATGGTAAAGTCGAATTGTGAAAATGCTGCTTTTAGAAATTTGGAATTTCTCTGCCCTAACTATTTGGTGCCTGCAGCCCGTTCCTCGGTCACATGACTTGGTGTAGATTTGGACTTTGTTTATTCCTTCCAGACAGCCACACAATAGAGGGATTCAGTGTGCCTGGATGGGCAGGATGGGGAGGGCCGGAGCTGGGCACAGCCACAATTGCAACTGAATAGACTGTGCTCTGTCTTCACACAAAGGCCTTGTCACCCCTACATAGCTCAGGCAGGCAAGCAGGAGCCAGGGCAGGGGAAGCATGAAACTTGAAGCACTTCAAAAGGAATGCTCTAAAAACTTCTCCCACCCTATAGAAGGCACCAGCCATAAAATAGTACTCTCAGACCCACTCGTCAGTTCACTTTCTGTCTGCTGCTGTGAACTCCACAAGACTGTTTTGCTGCATCTGCAATGCCTGGTGCCTGCCTTGAACCCTCAGAGGCCTGTGATCCTACTTTGGCCCTGTTTTATTGATTGAACCCAGAAGTACCGGAGTGACTCCAAGAGCTAGTTAACTGCCTCCTGATCAGAGCTTTAGGGACTGAAAAGGATCAACCTATTTTAAACCCACACATGGACCCAGCCAGAGTGAGTCCTAAGCCCCCAAGTGGTGCCCATCCAGTCCTGGTGGTGGTGCTAAAGGGCAGATAGCTAAAATTCCAAAATTGGACATTTTGGGCTACCAAAAAAAATGCTCTGAGAACTGAGTGACAACTGGGATCAAACTGCTTGTCTAACTGCTCAAGGTGCATCGCCGGTCAGTCTGAGTTCCCGGCAGCTCCCGCTTCTTTCTTCTCTGCAGCAGCAAATCCTGTTCAGTGGTCCTTAGTCAAAGTGGCATCTGGCCTTGTTGGGTACAGCCTTCAGCTTCAACCCACATGAGATTTTCAACTTTCAAAAAAGAAACTAAGTCTGACCTAAGACATTTTCACCGCAACTTCATTCAGCAGCTGCCCAACACAGGCACCTCCTCCTCTGACACCATCTTCAGCATTACTCCACTGAACGTTACCTTCTCAGGCAAGTTTTTCTTGACACTTCTTCAATATCCAAAGGTTAGTGTCGACCGGGTCCAATCCTCTTTTTGTATCCAACTATCGCTCCCTCGTAGTCGGCCCTATTTTTCCACTTTGATCTGGTCTTGTGCAAATATATGTCTGTGGTTGGTGCTATGATATTCTAGGTATTGGTTACTACATTAAGCGTAAAAAATTCATAAATCCAGTTTTAATTATTTTAGTCATTTTGGTGATAAATAATTTGTTAAAATGGTGTGAATTTTTTCTTGTGTTGTCTTTCAATTTATTGCTGTTTGTGTATTGCATAAATACTTTATACATAGGCTCTATTTTAGTGGCTGTTGTGGCAAGCTAAAAGAGCGTTAAGCACGGATTCATTTAGTGAATCTCACAGTTTGAAGCTATATTTCAGGAGGAGGTTCACAACCTGTGGACATGATTTACAATGGTAAACTTACACTTTTCTCTAAGTTGACTTTTTTTTGTATACACAATCTAATAGTCTTGGCCTATTTTTTAATGTGCGAAGTTCCCCGGCCCAACAGCTAAATCTCTGCAGTTGTAAACTTACTGTTAAATTGTAGTTTAGAATACAACAAAAAATGTAAACTTACACAAAAGTGTAAGTTTACCTTTGTAAATCAGGCCCTTTTCTTTGTAAAAGGGCAGTACACAGGGCATAATAATGATATTGTCATTAATAGTCTGCACTTCGTCATCAACAACAAAAATGACAATTTTCATGTTGTTATCCTTATTACCTTCGAGGAGAGACCAAAAGTGGAGCTATATTTTTAACTATTTTGCTGCTAATTATTATCAGTTGTCAAGAGTCTATCAGAGTAAAAAGTGCAACATGCTCTAATGTTTGCTAATATACAGGTCATTTGGATAGGTTTACACCTATTCTCACTTTCAAGGAGATGCTTTGGGTGTAACATATATTGATCATATCTAACTTTAAACAGCTAATTCAGGATTTAATTGTTTGTCACTTGGATGGTTGTTTTTAATTTTGTGCAAAGATGGTGATGGGATTTGAGTTCAACCTGTAAATTCCCACAGTTTTTTTACTTTGAAGACCTCTCACTTTAGAACTGTGTTTTGTTACGAGAGTCCCAAATGTAGTCTCAATCATTGTAATACTCAGTGGAAACTGCTTGCAGCCTCCAATGCCCATATTTAGGTTTAAGGGAATCTACTAATAAACAACTACGGTAAGGAGGACTCTATAGGTTACAAATAACACATGTAAAAGACAAGCAAGTGTGAAACCTACGTGAATAAAGTTATTTTCTGAGTCAGACTAGGATCTGCATATAGGTAGGCCAGAGGGCGGAAGGAAGCAGGTCTAAAGTGCACATGGGTTTGCATTTATGTATTTATAGAGATTCCTGTTTGCATCTGTTTGTTTGGTTCTGGAATTCAGAATTAAAGTCAGTTTCACCTTAATTAATTCCCCTTCAAGTGATAGTATTTAATTTATATTTTGCTGAGTGTCATGACATTTAGGGGCCGATTCCGATTCGGGCCGGAAATCTCTCCGACCGAGCCGGACCCGGAGAGATTTCCGACCGAATCGGACCCTAGCAGTCCGACCGAACGAGTACAATGCGCACGTATGCTATCGGACTTGATTCGGTCGGACTCCCATTGAAGTCAATGGGAGCCAGTCGTACGACGCGTACACGGGCTCCCATTGACTCAATGGGCACGACGCGGACAAGTGCGCCCCCTACAGCGTGTTCGCGTTGATGCGGGTCGCACCATACATGCACGTGTAGGGGGGACCCATGTCCGACACGGACCCCCAAAGTGCGGCTCCGACAGCTCCTTGGAGCCGGGCTGCGCGAGTCGGTCGGAGCGGTCGAGGTGCGCATCGTACTTACCCGGCTGGGAAACATCTCCATTGCGAGGTGCGCATCATCCCCGTACGAGTCGGTCGGAGCGGTCGGGTCCTGCGAACGAGTCAGTCGGAGATTTCGCGAGCGCACGCATCGTACTCGCTCGCCCGGACGCACGTACGACTCGGTCGGGAAATAGGGCTCCGAATCGGATCCGGTTAAGCCGAATCCGATTCGGTGCCCTACCGGCCGAGATCGGAATCGGCCCCTTAGTCTAGATCTGTCTTGATCGGGTGAAGACAATTACCGTGCTCCCAGCAGGCAAATAAAATACTGATTAAAAGCTAGTCGGAGAGTGGGCCACGTTCCAGAAGGAATTAAATGCTGGAATAAAGGGTTGGGTTGTGAAATTAACAGAATTATGTCAGCATCCTCCTGTTAATTTGTTCACAGAATGCTCTCAGCCTGGACAATGGAAAGAGGGAAGAGTCTCTAATACACACCAGAAGACCACTTTTAAGTTTTACGAGAAGGGGGAGACATCGTGAGGCAAAGATCAACACTGTAGAGTAGATTTGAACATATGTTTGAGAGCTCGATTATCTTGGAATTCTCACAGCATTGATTGAAAAGAAAGAAAAAAAGTGTGAGTTGACCCCCATTATTGTAAGTCATAGGTAGAGAGTTGATATAGCAATATCAGATTGGCTCAGGCTTCAATCAATTATATAATTATCCACCTTCTTTTACAATATACAGTCAAGAGAGAATAACTTTATGAAGAGACAACAGACTCAGAGATTCGGAAAGGAAGAACAAGCAACTTTGCTGTTGACCTCTGCCAGAAAAGGTAATCGCTTTTGGTTACATCTTTGACTTTCAACTGGACTATCTCCAAGACTGGTGATGCTAGTCATTTGATTCTCTCCTGGGAACAGTGGCGGTGGACCTGTTAAACCCTGGAGAAGTCATTATCCATCTGATCAATGAGGAGTGTGCACCTCGATATCCTCCTCTGGGCACTACCACACAAATTGAGGCTGTGGGTGTGGGTCTCTAGAGAGTGCTAATCCTGAACATGGTCTGTTGCTGACAATTTCTATTGTGTTACTTTGGAGCTTGTATCACCCATGTCAGGCTGAAAAGGTTGGCAAGGCCTTATCCTACAAGAAGAACTACAGTTTGGAGAAGGAATCACTCCCCTAAAGGATGTGTGCCAGACTCAAGTCAACACTTATCTCAACATCCAAACGTTGAAGTGGGAATGACGTGGGAACCAACAATCTTGTTACCCATTGACAGTACCAAACACATCCAAAACTGTACTAAATACTGATGACTACGAGAGGGGAAGGGAGCTAGATATATGAGAAAAGGCACACAAGTGACATAATCAGTTTGTTGTCACAGACCTCACCTCCTCTGATGGAGGGGTTCTCAGATTTTCTGTAGTCTCTCATGACTGATAGCTTTTTATACTGTATTGAAAACAAGTCTGTTGCTGTCTGCTTTAATACCAACTTAAAAGCTCACAAGTGTTTAATTCACATGGATTTGCATGAATAGTGACATTATACTCAAAATAAAACATAGACAAGATGTACTCCGGTAACTGATGCACTATCATAAAACATTCAACGTAACAGTGGCACAGTACCTTTATGTTGTTAGAGCCAAAAGAGTTGTCTTCAGACTGGTCTTGTTCTGATGTCCTATGGCAGTTGTAAATACTTCATAACCTAACACACCATTCAAAAACATAGGTGCACACAGGATCAGTTTTAGAAATGGGATTTTTGGTTTACTGAAATATGCACCCAGGCCAGGCAGGAACCACCGCTCTAGTCAGGGTAAGCTAGATACAAACTAAAAGATAGTCTGTGCTCACCCTTTGGTAGCTTGGCATAGAGCAGTCAGGCTTATCTGAAGAGGTAATGTGTAAAGTATTTTTGCAGCATACACATACACAGTAACACAATGAATACCCCACAAAAGACTCGACAAAGGTTTAGAAAAATAGAGAATATTTATCTGAGTAAAACACGACACAACAACAAATATCCAATCAGTAGAAGCCAAGATATGAATCTCGAAATATTAAATGCAAAAACAGTGCTTAGAAGTCACTAGCAGTCAAAAGGTTACTTCAGGTCGCAAGGAACAGGTGCAAATCCAATGTTCAGGCTGGCCGCGATAAAGGACATCACGGCTGTTGGACCCACGCAGGGCCCACTGAGAAAGTACATTGGGTAGCGAAAAGCGTCAATGCTGAGGGCATGATACATCTTTTACAGGCAGTCAGGTCCCTGCATCGTTTGCAAGCTTCACTGAAGTTATGGCAATATGTCGTGGTCAAGCACACAGAGAGTCATTGTCAGGCCATGCAGCATGCAGGCTGTAAAACCACTGTTATCCAACAGCCTCTGCATCGGCGTTGAAGAACGATGCATCCGTTCTGATCAGTAAAGTGGCGATTATGTGTCGGTTTATAGCAAAACAGCTGCAGAACCCACTTATGAGGCCCAGAACTTGGAGAGGGAACCTCAGGCAAAGGTAAGACTCATGGAAGGCAGGCAGAGTCCAGCAGCACCAGCAGAATTTCAGGAAGTCTTTTGTGTCCCTGAGACTTCATAATAAAAGAGGCAGGCCAGCAAGCCCTTGGAGATCACCTGGAGTGAAGGCAGAGTCCAGCTCTCCTTCAGCGGAGTCAAGGAGCAGCAGGCAGCAGGGCAACAAGCAGAAGAGCAGTCCTTCCAGAAAAGCAGTCCAATTTAGTCCTTTAAGCAGCACAGCAGTACTCCTGACAGAGGTATGTTCAAGATCTCATTTTAGGGGGTCAGAGACCCAGTACATATACCCAAAAGTACCCTTGATGTAGGGGGTGACTTCAGAGCAAATCTCTGAAGGGCACAAGGATCCCTTTCAACCAAGTCCTGTCTGCCAGGCTATCTTTGGGGGTGCATCAGTGTTTTTGTGTGTGGCAGGACACTACCAATTGAAGTGAAAGTGTCAGCCCTTCCCATTCCTCCCTTCTCAGGAAGACCCATCAGAATGCAGATGAATGCAGATGAGTGCTCAGAATTCAGATGAGCTTCGCCTTCCTGTGTTTGTGGCTGTCTGAGGTAATGCACAATGTGTAGCTGTCACTCAACCCAGACATTTATTGGAAACAGGCTGTCAGGCAGAGTAAGTGCAGGGAAATGTCCACTTTCTAAAAGTGGCATTTCTAAAACAGCAATGTTAAATCAAACTTCACCAGTAAGGAGAGTTTATCATTACCATTCCAAAGATATGAAACCTGAAATAGCTACTCCTCTATGATCAGGAATTACAGCTTAAACATGTATTAAGGAATTCTCAATGCTGACCTATGAGAGAGGTACGTCTCACAGTAGTGAAAATGAAATAGGCCATTTGGCACTACCAGTACACCCAATAAATAAAAGTTTGTGTCCTACCTTTTACTTACATAGCACCCTGCCCTTAGGGTTACTTAGGGAATAACATCTGGGTGTGTTCTGTGTAATAAAAGGGGAGTTTAATGCCTGGCAAGTAGTTTTAACTGCCAAGTTTTAAGTAGCATCAAACTGCACATGCAGACATTGCAGTGGCATGCCTGAAACAGGTTTGAAAGGCTACTTCTGTGGCTGGCATAATCAGTGCTGCAGCCCACTAGTAGTATTTGAAGTAGAGGCCCTGGGTATATATGATGCCACTTTACAAGGGACGTACCAGTACAACAAATATACCAATCAGGTTTACACCACTGTCATCATGTTTTAGGGGAGAAGCCCATGCACATTAGCACTGGATAGCAGTGGTAAAGTGCTCAGAGTCCTAAAGCCATCAAAGAGAATCAGCAAAAATGGGAGGCAAAAATTCTGGGGAAAGACCAACCTAAGGGTGTCACGTCTAACAATCTGAATATAAAACTGTGTAGATCCCAGAGACAGTTGTTTCAGAGAAACTTTGAGGGTGCGACAGAATCCCAGTACTTAGGTGCAGGGGAAAGTATATTAATCTAGTAATAGTGCTGCAATTCGAACAAGTAATATGTAACTCTCTAGCTGTTACTAATCCAAGGCCTCTAAAGACAGGAAATTATCAATCAAATTATTCCAAGGATGCAAGGAAAGTCTTTGAGGTGACACTATAGAAGGAATTTCAACAAGTACGATAAAAAAAAACTTCTAAGGTACTAAGAAATGTTGTATTTCTCCTCTCTCCCTGCACAGGCCCATGGCGCCAACCCAGGCACCCTGGTGCCATGGCGCAAGGCTGACTGCATTACGAGTAGGATAGTTTGTGTGCAGGAATGGGCACCTTCCGGCACAAATGCAATCCTTTCAGGCATTTTATTATTTCCATTTGTGCTGCTGAATGCAGCACTCATGGAAAGAGGAAATAACAAGGAGCTACACAGATATTCCCCTCCATTATGCCACACTTGGGAAGGAGTAACATGTTGATGCAATCACAGATTTCCTTACCTTATTGCTTCACCCATGAAACGCACTCTCAATAAAGAACAACACGATTTGCCTGGCTTGTATTACTCTTGTGTGTCCTAATAAATCCCATTTAAGGGCTTGTGTTGCCTTGCATCACCTTGCTTGACACAAGGGCAATGCAAGTCCTTAGTAAATGTGGCCCCAAGTGCATAGTAGTAAGACTCCTTGTGTGAAGAATGTCTTAGTGCATGGACCAGTGGGATGCATATGCCAGTGGTAGTCAGGAGATCTTAGGTACTTAAATGACAACATACTGGTAGATCAGTTCTCATTACCAAGGACTGATACAATGCTCTCTTTGGCTAAAAATGTGAAGTGGTTCTCCACCATAGACCTTTCTTCAGCATATCACCAAATTTCCCTGCATTCCTCTAGTAGATTGACAATTTTCTGTACACCATTTTTCTTCTTCCAATTCTGCTGTATGCCTTTTGGCCTAGTGTCAGCAGCCGCTGTTTTCAAGTGACTAATGACGGAATTGTTTGATGATATACAGGGAGCTTTGTTTTGGTAGGATAATATACATGTAATGGGTTGCAAAAACAAAGTTCATGATGAAAGGTTAGGAGAAGAGATAAACCCAGGGGGATGTGAATAATAAGGAAGTTGTGATTGCCTATGCATTACACTCACTCACACCTACTGAGGAGAGATACTTAGTCATTGAACGAGAAAATGGGTTTTTCTCTTTTCCCTTTGCATGTGTTTGGGCGTTGGAGCATTTTAGGAAGGTTTGCATGTGTTTGGGCGTTAGAGCATATTAGGAAGGTTTTATGGGGCAGAAAATTCACACCTCAATGTGACCACAGACAATTGACTCAATGTTGACAACTGAGGGATTGTTAAAGGCTACTGCAAGAATAGCCAGAATGTCAATGATATTGCAGGAGTATATGTATGACATCCAATATGAACCTGGTGCAAATAATTTTACAGCAGATATTTTGAGCAGAATGGCATTGCTTTTGACAGAAATTCTTGGAATGAATTTTCTGTTGCCAATATTTCACAAATAATTATGTCCCAGGAGAACTTTGACCAAAGGAAATGGTTGGAGAATGAGAGTAATGGTGAAGTCTTAAAAGAAATAAAATAGAAAATAGTGAATGGTTGTGGTGATTTGAATAAAACATTTGCTTAAAAATGAACACCTAGGTTTTTGGGAAGTTAGAGATCAATTGAGTGTGAGTGATTCATTAGTCTTACGTGGGGATAAAGTAATTCCTCCCAAAGAAGGTGATTCTGGTATAATGCGTATGAAACATAGACTGAAAGAATTGTTTTGGTTGCCCAGAGTGGATATGCATGCTGAAGGGTTTGTTAGGTTATGCGTAAAATGTGAAATGACCGACAAAACCCAGAAAACCTTCAATCCACCATTAGGATCTTTATGATGTCCAAAGTTACCTTGGGAAGAGGTAGCGTTGGATATAATGGGACCAAATAATAGGCAGGATGGTACATGTAAAAACATATTGGTTTTGGTAGATGTTTTCTCAAGATGGTTGGAAGTCAGTGTAGTGGACAAAGTTAACACCTAGACCATGATTACATTCTTGGATGAAGTATTTTTAGGAGAAGGCTTTCCTGTGATTATACTTTCCGACATTGGAGTACAATTTAAATCATCTGAATTGAGAGAGTACTTAAAAGCATCTGGAACATAAACAGAAATTTACAGCCCTTTATAATCTTAGTTGAAATGTTATAGTTGAGAGGGTGAACAGAATTATTAAAGGTGTTTTACAACTCTCTAACAAAGGAAATGTTTCTTGGGAGTGTGAAATAAAGAAAATGGTGCGGGCATACAAAACAATATGTCAAGGTACTGTAGGGAAAAGCCCATTTTTAATAATGAGAGGTGGAATGCCACACTCCAAGGTAAATCCATGGAGGATGAAGAAACGTGAAATGGTGGAATGAGATGTCTAGGAAGTGAGAAGGTGCATAACGGATTCTCAAAGAAAAGGCAAACTGTATTACGATTGCAAACATGGTACAAAACAAGTGAAGTTGTATGCAGGTCAATGGGTGCGAGTAAAAAGTGCAAAGAAAGTGGCAAAGGGGGAAAGCAGATTTAGCAAACCTAATAAAGTAAATAAAGTAATGAATAAGACAGCAGTGTTGGACATTGGTGAAGTGTGGCATTTTAGTCGCTTGGAACTAGCAAGAAATGCTAGTGATGAATGTGTGGAGACTAAAACAATTGCTAATAACTACTGGTGGTTGGATCATGGTGGTCTTGCCCAGGCAAGTTAAACAAGTCCAGCAAATTACTATGATGAATATGATGTTTCTGAGGGAACTTCAAGCTCATTTAGAGTTTTGGATCAAGAAAGTGAACAAATGTCCATTGATGGTACACAAATTAGCACCATCAGTGGCATGGGCATTTTTGATTTTAAGGAGGTGAAAACATCAATAGGAAGAACTGTTGCGAAACTGCAAAATTTGGAAATGTTTATTTGTAACTAAAAAGTATATTTTATTTTGACATAATTTTTTTTAGATGTTGTGTTTATGCTTGGTAGTAGACTATATGTGTATCCAAAAAATGGGGGGATTGTGTAGTATTCTGTATGTAAATAAAATAGAATGTGGAGTATGTTATGTTATTCCATTATCGAGATTCAAAGTAATATACATTGATGTAATAAGAATGTTGGTGGATTCTTTGATGTGCTGAGTGTATGCAGCAGCTGATACACGATTGGGGTTGGAATAAAAGAAGACAACTTTAATTCCTGTGCGTGTGGACTAATTATTCCAAGGAAATACGACAGTGTTCTTAAAACATGGAGCTTTTTGGTAATCACTTGTACATTCTCATGGCTTTGTGACTAAGAGTAAATATATAGCTTTAGAAGAGTAAACAGCTTTAACTGGTCTTGCAAATGTTCTTATCATCTTTATCATTAGTCACATCTGTAGGTAAATGTAAAGGAGTAGGAGCATTTGTGGAGCACGAGACAGCTCCTTAGAGGGCCCACCAAGTTGCTATGTCTTGGCACATGGTGTAATAGAGTGGTATTCTCTGCCATGCCTATCAAGATAACTTGGAAACATTAAACTTATGGAACCTTTAGACTTAGTTTGTGCCTGAATCTAAGCTAGTGCTAGCATCAAGGGTCTCTTGCCACAAAATCACATGATTCGTGCCCACAAAAGTACATATCGTTATGTGGAAAACCTTTTTTATGAGTTGGATATTTCTGTAGACTAGTAAAAAAGGACTTTTGTGTTACTGATTTGCAAATAGGAGGGCTCATGAAAGGGTTTTCCTCAATCCCCTTTCCAATTTGGAAAATAATTTATTGATAGTTTGAGAGTGCAATTGCTGTCATGAATCATTGATGAGCTAATGCATTCGAGTTAAGGTAGTAACTAGTTGGCAAAGGGGGAGGGATCCCCTAATGACAGGATGTAGGCAGCCTCAGGAGAGGGAGGAGATTTCCAAAAACTGCTGACCAAACATTGCAGAACGTCTACTATTTAGATAGTGACTATGTAAATAGTGATTTTTTTCTGCTATTTGCATGCCTGCCAGCCGACCAGCACAGAATCTCTACTATTCAGCCAGAAGCAGGATAAATATTTAGGTTTCCTGCTGTTTGCACAGCTGCCGGATGAACAATGCAGAATCTCTACTATTTAACCAGAAGCCAGGTAAATATTGGCATGTTTCTGCTATTTGCATGGTGTTAGCCAAACAGTTCAGAATCTCTACTACTTAAGTAATGGTAAATAGGCACGTTTTTCTGCTCTTTGCATGGCTGCCGGCCAAACAGTGTAGAACCTCTACTAGCAGCCTGGTAAATAATGTAGTTTTTCTCCTAAATTCATGACTGCCACCCAAACAGGATATAATCGCTACAATTTAGCCAGTGGCCTGGTAAATAGTGGCGTTTCTCTGCTATTTTCAAGGCTGCTGGCCGAATAGTAAATAATTTCTACTATTTAGCCAGCAGCTGAGTAAATAGTGGAAAAACTTCACTATTTACCCGGCAGCCAGGTAAACAGCCACTACCTATCAAGGTATGTTACAAAGATAATGGTGAGGGAGACCAAGCATAATATAATACTACGCAATTTATACGTTATAATGTATACAATTACTACGTACATATTAATCTTACTTTTTGTTTTAGACAGCACAGGTTCAGTTCAGTATAGTTATGTTAATTAATTACAAATAATGTCATAATGTTACTCCATACATTTTGTGATATCCTTCGAGCTGCAAATATCATATACGTTCAAGAAAGGTCATATGGCTGTTTAAGTGGCATCACAAAACTTAACTCCCTTCTCCTGTCAGCACATGAATCATCTTAGCACACATGATCGGATCATATGTTTCCTTCTAGTCAGTTCAAAACTCATGCATTCTACATTCCATTCAGTTCAATTCAGTTCAATCATATCTTTTTTACACTGAACCAGTATCGAGCGGTCTATGACGCAGCCACATTGTAGCTAAGCATCTCCTCACAAGCACCACTAACAAAAGTTGCGCATGAATAGTGTATCTTTTGTTTTATGGGCCTGGGTATAATCCCCAGAATGCATTGCCTCACAGTATTTTGTAGGTGCACATTAGTAATTGTTTTCAGCTCATTTGTGAGACTCTCCAAATAACTTGATAATTCAGAGAGAACATGACCAAGTTATAGGCAGAAACCCTGTTTCTTCTTCTGGACACTGTGAGCACTTCGGAGTTCCATCAGTACATAGTTTGCTCAGTTTTATTGGTGTCAAATATGTTCGGTTCAAATAATTGAAATGTATCAATTAATATCATTCATTGCTGTATAACTGCTGCACCTGTGCACATGCTATGTTCCACTCAGCATCTGTCACGTCTGCATCTTAGTCTACATCCCATTGTTGTCTAGCTGCCAGCGTTCTCTCGTGTCTATCACACTGCAGGACTTTATAAACATGAGAGATTATTCTGCAGTTTCCCAGCTCCAGCAACCCTACTAATGTGGCCGACTCATTAGGGACCCTTGGAACGGCAGTGATTCCAATCCCAACTTTCTCTGAAGCAATCTCTTTTTCTATTTGTCTACATTGTCATACCACTTCGCTGCATGTTGTAATTGTGCTGCTATATAATATAAGTGCAAGTCCAGCAGGCCTGGACCACTCCATTCTGTCCCTTTTTTATGTGTCTAATTGAACGCTGCTCCTTTTCCCTGCCCATACCAATGAGATCCGCTGTCTAGCTCTTTAACTGTGGATTGCGGAATATCGCAGAGGGTATTCTGTAGCATGTACAGACATTGGAACAGAAGCACCATTTTGGCAACTGCTATCTTAACCATTGTAGATTATGGGAGTGTATTCCAAACTTTTATTGAGTCACACAAAAACCAATTACCCTGCCTATACTAGAATTATATTGCAGCTGTACAGAATGTGCTATTGGTGTGCCTATATATCGAACATTTTCATTTACCCATTTTAGATCTAAATAAGATGATCATGGGCACCTCTACCAGAGTCCACAGAGGGAATATCACAGTCTTTCCTCTATTGACCTTCAATTTCAGTATTGTTCCAAATATATTTATTTCACACATCAGCACCGGCACTGATTTGTCAGGATGGCACATGTACACTAAAGGACCATGTACATACAATGACATCGTATCGATCAACTCTCCAGTCGGAATGCCTCTTTCATGCAACCCTTCTCTGAATCCTATTGCTAAAGGCTCCACTGCAAGTGCAACCAATAAAGGCAACAGGGGGAAACCTTGTTGGGTTACGCTCCCTGGTTCCCATTGTTCTGAGACTATCCCACCAGATTTCACCCTGGCTGCAGGCTCCGTATACGACAATTTAATCCATCTCCTGAATTTTGGGGTTTAACCACATTTGTTAGAGTATTTTGAGCAGGTTCCCCATTTAAGTCCATCAATTATTTTCTCTGTGTCAAAAGCAACCAACGCTACAGCTATCTCTGAGTCCTTCATTTCATGAAGAAAATGACTCACATGTCTCAAGTTAAGGGTTGTTCTGCAGCCCAGAATGAACCCACAATGGTCTTCATGGACCAAAGATCACTTCACCTGTATCAACCTATTAACCAACACTTCAGCTAATGTTTTACATCCCTATTTACCATTGATAATGGTTGATATTACTGTAGTTAGTCAGATCTCTCTCAGGCTTAGGGATCATTACCACTATTACCCTACTCATGATGTCTGGGAGCCTTCAAACCTGTTTAGCTTCATTGTGTATTTACAACAATTTCTCTGTAAAAAGTGCCTTATATTTCTTAAAAATCCTGATAGTAAGCCAGGGGTTTTCTTTTTAGATAAGGTCTGACATCATCAAAAGAGGCTTTTCCCTCTTTAATTTCCACGCAACCAGCCCACCTGTTTTATCACCCTCTTTGTCTACGTTTTTGACTATACGTCTTCAAGGTGAATATACTTAGTGCATTCTATGCCTTCTTCACTTGCATGTTTCCTCTACTGTCCTCTTTTTAAGGGTAGATCCAGAGTCTCTTGACACTGTAATTTGGTCAGCCTAAATTTGTGTACTCTGAGGCCTTGACATAGGCTCCTACCAAGTTCATATATTTTCCTCATGCATTTCCCTCAAAATACCACTTTCAGGGCCTCTCATTAACTGCACCTGGAATCTGCTGTATGCCAATTAGCCTCAATGTATGCGTCTTTCACTCCCTGTATCTCACATCAAAAGTCGGCATCTTTAAGGGCCTGATGGCTCAAACTCCAGAGCGGTATACTTGTTGTAGGCCTGGCATCATTATGTTCCATCATTAAAGAGGATTGATCTGAGGAGCCTGAACCCTAGTGATGAGACTTGTGGTGATCAATACCCAATCTATTCTACTATATGTATTGTGCGTAAGAAAGTGGCAGAAGTTCCCCCGTTCTGTAGGATGTAACACTCTCCATATATCTACACAGTCCATTCTGCTGATCACCTCAACAAGCCTTCCCACCATTGTGAGTTTCATACTCCATCTAGGAGAGTGTCTATCTTCCTCTCCCTTCTCTATGCAATGAGAATCCCCAGTCCAGATGATCGGGATATCAATGTAAGGGCATAGCCACTTACTAGGCCCAAACCAAGCACTAGGCCCAATCAAGCCTCTATTTCCCTTATCTTCCAAATGATTCAGAGCTCCCGGGATCACCTCCACTATCATTGCTGTTGTCCATTTCACCAGCCACTCCTCCGACTTCTAGCCTGCTCCCCAGTGGGAAAATCTGCAGCGTGCCCAAGGTGGAGCGATCTTTGGAGCAGGCCATTCTCCTCACAGCACCGTCCATCATCTTGAGTTTCCGGACTCTCTGTTCTAGCTTGTCCAACAAGCCGCCAAATTGTAACAGTCCTTGTTAAAGGTGTGCCTCAGGCATGTCAGGCTATTGTATTGTGCATTTCAGTTAATTTCAGTTAATTCAAGATGCAGGATGTCACTGGAGATAGTTGAGTTGGCTGGGAGCTCTCACCTACTGCATGTTGTTGGCCACCTTTCCAAGCCATGACCACCACATTTGTTGATATTTATTGATTAATCTATTAAGTATGAACGTGTTAATTGTAATTTAATTAATGGTATGTTTAATTAATTTTGACATCTATAAATATGTGTTTGAATGTTTTTTAAAAAAGCAAATAGTAATTAAAAATGTAAAGTTGTCACATGGTCTAAAAATATGTTTAAATTTGCATGCTTTATGTTTGGGTTTGAGGGATTTCAAAAACTTCTTTCATTTTTAAAATTTGAAAACTTTTAGTTTTTGTTCAATGTAATTTATTCATGATTTTTAGGTTTTTCACATTGTTTTATTACATTTATCAGTTCATTTTTTAAAGGGTGCATTTTCCATAATGTTTTGTAGACTGGTGTTATGATAGTAAATCTGACTTTCCCTAATGTTTGCAGTTTCCCCAATGTTATTAGATTAGAGCTAGAAAATTCAATCTTTCCCCCAATGTTTGTTAAACTGGAGTTTGAATAGTTATTCTTTCCACCCTTCATGCATACACTTTCCCATTGTTTCTTAGCACTAGAATACTGAATCTGACAGTAACCCCAGCCCCTAATGTACATACTTCCTCCAACATGTATTGTACTTGAGTTATACTAGAAAATCTAATGCCACCTCCATTGTGTGCCCATTACCCACAGTTTTTCAAACTGGAGTTAGAATAGACCTTTTTTCCAAAATTGGTTGGACTTGAGTCAGAGAAGTAAATCTTACCCTAACAATCCGGGGGGCATATTCTCAAGGACTTATCGCCGAGTTAGCGGCACTTTATCGCAGCCAAAGTGGCGATAGATTTATCGCCCTATTCACAAGCTGGAGCTAACAGCCGATATCGCCAGTTTTCCTGCGATAGCAGCCGCAAAAAACATCACCACGGATGACAACGGCAAGTAACGCTAATGAGATGCAGAGTAGGCGTTCCTGTACAAAAAGCCGCGAAAACACCACTTCGTAATATTCTCTACGACCAGCCAGATCGGCGATAAGATCCCAAAACAGGCGATAAGGCGCGTTAGCAACAGGGATTTAACACCTGGTCCTACCTGGTGTTAAGTCGGACGACAACCTGCACCACAAAAGGGAGCCCAGACCAGAGTCACACCTGAAGAACAACAGATGCCATGGAGCTACTGATCATGCAGCTCGGAGCCCCAAGAGGGCCACAACACCCACCGCCACCACACCCAGGCCCGCCACCACCCCCCCGGACCCCTCCTCCGACCCCCCCCACCAGACTACCACAGAGGCAGCGCAGACAAAGACAGCGGACCTTCAGAAAATGCACCAGCCTCACAGACTTAACACCAGAGGATGTCATTGCCCACTACAGGCTCAAAAGGACAACCATCCTCCGCATTCTGACCATCATTGCCCACAGGCTGACGGTACCAACACAGCGGACAAACAACATCCCTCCACAGACAAAGCTGCTGGCTGTGCTGCACCTGTTGGCCTCTGGTACCTTCCAACCAACAACTGCCAGAGTCGGAGGAGTCTCACAGCCAGCCCTATCCAAGTTCCTCACACCTGTCTTGGATGCCATCATCAGCTTGGTACCCCAGCACCTTCACTTCCCACACACTGCGCAGGAACATCTGGAGACCAAGCAAGGCTTCTAGGCCATAGCTGGCTTCCCGCATGTGTTGGGGGCAATCAACTGCACACATGTACTCCTCGTGCCCACTGCACACAATTACCGCAACAGGAAGCACATGCATTCCATCAATGTGCAGGCAATAGTGGACCACATGGGACTCTTCACCAATGTTGTCGCCAACTGCCCAGGCAGTGTGCATGATTCCTTCATCTTCTGACAGTCCATCATCAACCAGCGCTTTCAGGATGGCACCTATGGGAATGCATTGCTCATTGGTAAGTACCAAATGAACACACCACACACCTCAACTCCACAGTCATGCAACTCACGACTCTGGGAATGCACATGTTACAAACTCACATACTACATGCCAAACAACATGCCCACCTACCAGACACGACAGCACAACTTACTGTGGTAACCTGGGCTAGCCATGTTCACACGCCATCGACGGCATGGCACCTCAGCCACACAATAGCAGAATGTGGGGAGAGGTGGGAACCAGGCATGTGCGAAGGAGGCAAGTGACCCATAAATGAGAATGTACACAATGCCAAGTGTGGCGTGGATGTGCTGGCCAGACTGCAGTATGCAGACCACAGACATGTCCATGTCAACATATACTGATGGTGTTTGGAGTGAAGTGGATAGTGGATGCAACCATGTCACCCCAGGCAGTGGGGAAGATTGCGGAAATGTAGCTTGTTACATCCCCCCTGTAAGCGTGAGCGGAGTGGGCTGGCCCGGTGTATGCCAGGCCAGCGTAGGGGTGTGAATAAAAAAGCCCGTTGCTCTGGGCGTGGTTCTCTTCTGGAATGGCCAACGTGTCTGCCAGGGCAGCGCCTCTCAGCCCGCCACAAGGCCGACGCCGTGAGCGGCGATGCCTGCGATCCTGTGCGCCTGCTGCACCCCAGGCCGCTGGTCCCCAGACCTGTCTTGGCCGCCCCTGCGGAACCAGGCCTCACTGCTCACCTGCCGACACCGGTGTGTGTCAAAGAGGGCCCACCACGTGCCAGTGCAAGCTCCAAGCCCGAGGCCCGTGGCCTTGGCAGCCTCCTCAGACCATCATGGCCTCCACGACACAGGCCCCCAGCACTCCTTTCTCGTTGACGTACTCCACTGCTGCCTCCGGCCTACACTGCGGTCCAGTAGGTTACACATTTGGAACTGAGTCTTGATTTCATGATGGCCGAGTTCATATCATTGCACGCACGGAGAGGAGTAAGAGGAAGACGCGGTTCAGTCCTGAGGAAAAAAGGATCATCGTTATGGAGGTGATCGAACACTACCAACAACTGCTCTGGTGCCACTAACTCTGTGCATCGCAAGCCAACGACACATGGCTGTGGGCCCCTGCTGACCGCTGCCTCCGGCCTACACTGCGGTCAAGTAGGTCACACATTTGGAACTGAGTCTTGATTTATTTATGCAGAGTTTATACCATTGTACAGGCCTCATCGCAGCCTGCATCCCCTTTCAGCTCTGGTGCCACTAACTCTGTGCCCCGAAATTCAAGGACACTCTCTCATTGAACTTTGGTGGCGTCTGAGTCTATGGCCTGGGGGTTGTCTTCATCATCATGTAGCTGATACTGACTTGGTGTTAAAAATGAGTCTGTAGCATTCATCTCCTCCAAATTGCCTGTTTCTGCTTGGTTCTGCCCTCTGCATCATGGCCTGGAAGAACCCCTTCCACTGTCCCCCGAAACACTCTGCGTCATCCACCTTCGACATCGACGAAGACCCGCTCAGCTCTCGTGGCCCTACCTCAGTGCACCATAAGTCACCGTCCCATGGCGGTGTCCCTGTGCCGGCCGCAGTGCATCCGGGGCCACTAACTCTGTGCAGCTCAAGTCGTAGACCCTTGCTGTTTGAACTTTGAACTTCTGATTGTCTGATCACTGTTGTAGTTGTTGCCAGCACCAACCACTCCCTGAGGGCTTGCTTACACTCACCCCACACCCATCCAGCACAGGCATCACTGGACATGTGACCCTGGCAATAAAAGGGGCCGGTCGCACGTGCCCGTAGCCAGTTCCACAAACTATCTAAGTGTGTCCGTGTGGTCATTATGTATGTATGAGGGCCCCGGGCCCTACCACATTACATTGTGCTGTGTACAGCGGACGCAACCATGTCACCTCAGGCAGTGTGGAAGACCTGGGACATGTAGCTGTGTCGTACCCTCCTGTAAGCGTAAGCGGAGTGGGCTGGCATACAACAGTCCATCATAGGGGTGTGGATGATCAGCCCAGGGCTCTGGGCGTTGCTAAGTGTTGGCCTTGCCAAGGAAGTAACTAATGCATGTGTCTCTGTTGTAGTGTCGGCACCACCCGTCCCGCAATGGACAATGTTGCGATGTAGCATGCCCCCGGAGTGCGGGCTCGGCCAAAGGGATAAATGAAGGAGCGCAAGCCCGCTCGGGGTCCGGGATCATACATGCCAACTGTTGTGTGTGTCGCTGTTACCACAGCATAGGCCATAGGACTACCCTCAACCGCATCCCGAGTTCAGCCAGCCATGAACTCTACATCTGTGTCCGCCCTATCCTTACCATAGGCCTACACACACGTGGCCGCCCACCTTCAGCGGACAACATCACAGTGTTGTTGTCAGGCTTGTGGACATGCGCAGACAGGCATGACAATGGTGTGCCGTAGGAGTGCAAGTGATGCAACCGTGCTGCGCACACTAGTGAATAGGCTCAGGGGGAGGGAGGAGCAGCAGTGAGGCTACGTAATAGACATCGATGCCGCTCATTTGCTACAAGCAGTACCTGTCAAACAGGAATCACTAAGTCACACACATCACACACCAATGAACTAGTGAGCCTGCCAACACATCATGCAGAACCAACTTTTGACTCATGTCTCTCTGCACTGTCACAGGTAATCAAGGATATGCACTCTGCCCTTGGATGATGACACCCCTCCGAGCCCCGAAAGCACAGGCCCAGAGGCAGTACAATGCGGCCCACAAAGGCACCAGGGGCATCGTGGAACGCACATTTGGCGTGTTGAAGTCACGTTTCAGGTGCCTGGACATCACAGGTGGAAGGCTCCTGTACGGCCCAGGCATCATGTGCAAGATGATCGTTGCATGTTGTGTGTTGCACAACATATGTGTACGCACCAATGCCCCATGGCTACAAGTGCCAGATGCACCGGACGATGATGAGGAAGATGAGGCAGGTGGACTACACCCCACTGCAGCAGGAATAGCCCGTACGAACACCATCACATTGTCACAGTCCTTAGCAATCATGGGACAGTACAAAATGACCACAGGCACTGCATGTGCAAATAAATTCATTACAACACACATTCCCTGTGTGCATGTTACTCCTCTGTACAAGCACATCACTCTGACAAGTGTAAGTGCAACATGTAGTGCTAACAATCTCATAAATTGGAAATAGATGGTGGGTGTGTCACCTCTGTACAGAGAGGCTGTTTAGGGTGTCATGTACTCGAAATGCCATTTCTGTGTGTCAAAGATAGTACGGAATCCCACTCATCAGCGTTTCACATGTGTCCCAAATATTTACATGTAGGCTGTCATTTGTGACCTACAATTGACAACAGGGCTTCTTTTGGGGTCAAATATGTACCACCATGATGCAGGGATGCACCCTGTGACTCAAGTCCCACAACATGAGCTACATGGACGTAAGGGGGAATCACTGCCCCTACTTTCATCCATGCTTTCATACTTAATTAATCATAGACATGACACATCTGTGTGTATTAGAATGTATTATTCATGTTCAGTGGAGTGTTGAAGCTGTCTTAGTACTGGGCCATGCAGACAACACTTTACAATGTTGCCCCGTGGATGGCCAACCAGAGTCCTTTAGGGATTGACAAGTTACTCGGAAGGGGAAGAGTCCAGTCCGCAGGTAGATTGATGTGTCATTGTTGAGCATGCAAAATATGGCAGTCCATGCCGAGGTCCAAGGTTAGTGTCGCAGAGTGTGTCGGGGGACAGTGGAAGGTGTTATTCCAGGGCATGATGCAGAGGGCAGACCCAAGCAGAAACAAGTCATATGGCGGAGATGAATGCTACTGCTTCCTCCTTACCACTAAGGCAGATTCATCCTCATCTTCGTCCTCTGACGTTTCATGTGCCTCACATGTGAGTGGTGGTGTTTGGTTTGCAGCACTGTGTGACACTGACACATCAGGGGCTGGAGATGTGGATGTAGAAGTAGCAGCAGCATTCATCTGCGCAATGTCTTGTGGCATCACTCTCATGATGAGGATCTGCAGGGCATGGAAGATCCCATCTACAGCTTTCTCATGTGCAGCCGTGGTAGCCATTCTTTGCGCCTGCATCCGCTCCATGTTCTCCATGACCCTCCTTGTGTTTCCCAAATCATGGATGACATCGCTGTAGCCACTCTGACTAGACAGTTGTTGTTGTCTCTGAGTCATGACTCCAGCGACGCCAGCCATGGATTGTTGGAGGGCATGGGGCGGACTGTGGGTGTCCATTAGGGAGTGTAAGTGGTCCCTGATGGGACTTAGACACCCACGTATGGCATCTAGTTTGGCTGCCATGAGGTCGAACCCCACCCGCGCCTGTTCAGCCAGCTCCTTCTGGCAGTCTAACACACGGCGTTGGCACACCATGTGTTTTTCGGTGAGGTGCTGGGAGCCAGACGGGGTGGTGGGTGCTTCCTGCTGTGTGGTCTGTGCAAGGGGTGGGATCACCTCGATGGTGCTGGGCTGCCCTGCTACTGGAGGTGGGGTGCGGAGGTTGTCCATGAACCATTGGAGTTCGTCGTAGTCGATGTCCTGGAGGTCGTCTCCATCATCGCTGACGTGATGTAGGGTCTGCTCTGCAGGAGGTGTTGATTGTCCCTCTGCAATGTAAAGGGGAGATGCAGTTTCACAGCGTGTTCCATGTATGTTGAAGCATTGGCGGAGTTTACATACAGACTGCATGACAATGTACATTGTGACTGTTTGTGAGGAGATGCCTATTTGATGCGGGACAGTGGACATTTGTACTACATCACGGATGTGAGGTTGTTCTCGCACATTGTCATCTCACAGTTTCCTGCTATGCCAGATGTGATTGACCATTTTGTACACACATGCGGCACCAGTTGTGTCCTGTGTTCTGTTGTGAAAGTGTTGCAGTTTGTACCACATTGTTGTCAATGTTGAGGTGCTCTTATTCTTATGTGTGTGTGCTGCATTGTGGGTGAGTCGCCCCTGCAGCTCAGATTTGGCTGCCCCTTATCCCTTTCAGGCAGTGTGCCTTTGACTTCTGTGCTTCTACAGTGCTTAGATGTTGTGGACTTGGGTGAATTTGGCTCTTGGTCGAGTTGTGACTCTTGGGCATGGTTTGTCCGCAGATGTGTTGTTGACGTCAGGGGTTGTTTGTGCACGTGGATGTGTCAGAGTGTGACCTGCTCCTTTCCGGATGTGGTCCACACTCAGTCACCTCAGTGTCGTGGCGTGCACCATGTCATGATAATTGGACTGCAGCCATGCTAATGGTCATGCAGTGTCACTTGCATTGTCAGTGTGGCACATGGACCCACAGCTTTGCTGGGTTCAGCACATATGTATGGGTTTGTTGTGAGATTAGTGATGTGTGGGGAGGGCCCCCTCCGGGCACATTGTCGACAGGGGCCTACTTGCTGTTTCTATGTGTGCTGCAGTATGCCAAGGAGATCAGGGACATGATTCAGAGTCATTGTGGGTGTGCAGTGTGCTCTACTTAATTGTGCATGTGTGCCATTGTGCCCATCTCCCCCCGTCCCCCCAGTCCCTGCTCGGTACTCACCCTGTTGGTGTTGTGTCAGGTAATGTTGAGCAGTGTCCGGATCCACTACTCCTGGCACCGTATCCCGACTGATGACTGTGGCCATCATTTTCTCCATGTCATCCAGCTCCTGGTGTGCCGCTGGACCCCCACCTCCAAATCTGCGTTGCTGCTTTCATGTTGGCATCGAGTTTCTTCTTGGTTTTGCCCTTCACATCATTCCAGCGCCTCTTGACCTCTTCCATTGTCCTCCTCAACTCTGCAACTGCATTCACATGGTCCAAGATAGTCTGCCATGTTTGCGTCTTTGTTGCCAATGACACATTGGAGGTGACGAACAGTTGTTGGTAGTGTTCTATCACCTCCGTAACGATGATCCTGATTTCCTGCGGACTGAACCGCGTCTTCCTCTTCTCCTTGGCCTTCCCGACCCCGAGGTTCCTTGCTGGTCTTCTGTGGGGCTTGTGGGGTTCGCGTTGTCCTCTGCACTCGGTCCAGGTGCATCCATGGTGCTACGCAGTTTATTTTTTCTTGTCTTTTTTATTTTTATGCTTTTATAGTGCATTTTCCCGCATGACGCGTGGGAATTGCAGGCCTGTCGCTGGTTATCGCTGATTTTTGTATCGCGATTTGGGGCATCGCAACTTTTTTCGCGTTCGTGTTTCGCATTTTTTCGGCGTCGCCTTAATTTTAACGCTGTTATTTGGCGCGTTATCGTGAGACTATCGCATGGTGCCGCCGGGTTGAGAATACAACGTTAACACGGTGTTATTTTTCCGCGATGGACTGCGATGTGCAAAGTTGCGTTAAGCTAATTTTGCGATAATTATCACACGTTCTTGAGAATATCCCCCCATGAATTTTCATCAGCATTTGTTAGACTGGAGTTAAAATAGTAAATCTGACACCACACAATGTATGTATTTTCATAAATTTATAAGAGTGGAGTTAGAGTAATGTATTTGAATTGTTTTCATTTGCTTATGTGTTAATGTTTTTAGATTTGAGTTCTGGATATTTATAGGATACTTTGAAGTATTTTATTTAAAAGAAAATTATTCAATTGATTAATTAATTTGAATTCTTTTCACAGTGATTTATTTTAGAAATTGTTTACTGTTTTCTGTTATCGGCTTTAGTATTGAAATGTTTATTTGCAACTAGATGTTTATAAAATATACTTTAATGGTTTTGTCAATATAAAATGTTTTTGTGATCTTAAAAAATATTACAAATCATGTTTTATTATTCAATATTTTAATACCAATGATATTTAGTTCTACAATTATAGTTGTTTAATTTACAATCTAATACTATACTTTTTATATCAAATGTTACATTTATTTGAAAATTGCAAGCATTTTTGTGAATAAAATGTTTTAATGTTAATGTATTATTGTTCATGTTATTTTTATGTTCTGTATTTTTTAAATATCTCAAATTTGTAACGTTTTAGAATTGCAATCATAGTTAAATACATATATTTACCAATTTAATGGTTTTATTTTGGTCCAAAATATTTTTGTGGATGATATTCTTGTAGTTTACATTACTTGTCTGTAAAGTTGATATCTTTGTTGTCGATCTTTTGACAAACATCTAAATCCTCACTTGATATAAATGATATGTAATCCTCCCCTAAACCCCTTTTGATATACAGTGTGCTGATTGTTTTTCAGCTAAATGGGTGTTTTGGAAATACTAAAAAATAAATACAATTAATTTAATAAAATATTCAGCCTCAAAGAACTGAACCTAATCATAGGATTAAACATCTTCGTAACAGGGATGTATATAGAGAAAACACGAATTTTGAAAAGTAAACAAATACAAATAAACACATTAAAAGTGGCCAGGCCATTTTCTAGCATGGATTTACCATGAATTCAGGGGAATAATGCAAATTGAAGGGCCCCCTCTGCAAAATGTGGTGAGCAGCTTCTAGTACTCATGTAACATGTAGCTATGAATGAATGAATGAATTTGTGAATGAATTTGTACTTGTAAAGCGCACTGCTACCCTGAGGCATCCTGGCGCTGAACGCATACCGCTGTGGAACCCTTCCTGGCTTTTCCCTGTGAAATGTCCACTCCTGGGCACCCCCAAGGTGAAGCCAGGCATCCCAGCGCTGGTGGGGCCGTTGTGGAGATTAAGCAAGCTATTGCCCAGAGTTGCAGAGTGGGACCCATGATTAGAATAGGCACCGAGGCGAGAATTATCAGGTCCGAGGAAGTTGAGCCCAAGACCCGCCGAGGCGGGAATTGAACCCTGGTCCCGGGCCAGATCTCTGCATCAGGGTCTGCCGCTCTAACCATTGGGCCACACTTCTCCACTCAGCTATCAATAGGTCTTGAGCTGAGTGGATGGCCTCTGCAGGGGGACACCCCCCAACATCACAAGGGTGCTTTACACCATGCACAGCAGCCACCTTGATGGAGAGACATGAAAGGTGTTGCATGGCCCCAGCCTGCAGTCAGGCACAATAAATTGAAGTGACGAAAGTAAGAATGGGAAAGTGGAAGAAGTTAAGTTAACTACGAACGCAAATAAATAAATTAAAATAACAAATTAAAATCGATTGCAAGGGGGACTTACCTCAACTATTACAAGAAAAAAGGAAATGAAATATTACATGTAGCCTGGCAAAGCTAAAGCTTAGTAAAAGGAGCAAAAAACAAAGTCCAGAGTCCCTTTGAAAGCATGCGATGACTGCTATAATATCAATTTCTGTTTCATGCCAAGCAGGAGGAGGAAAATGTCTTGGGAAATGTTCTATTTCCTAGTTATTATGGCCTTACAGTTTTTTTGGGACATCAGTAGTTCGTCTGCACAAAGGCAGAAAAAGGTGACAATTAGGGTAAGGATCACATGACTACACAATTACCCGAAGGCAATGTGGTATCCAAAAGACAACTTCTGCCTCTACTCAGGGATAAATTGAGCCCAAGTGCTTCAGATTAATATACAGCTTTCATGTAGTTAACGTGGGATGTTTGGGATAAGAATGCACGGTGCTCTTAGAAGCACACTGAAACTGATTAGGTTTATAAAGAACATCTAGCTTTATAAATTCTGTCTGATAACATTTGCCAGTACAGGAAACCGCAAACATATAAGATGGAACTGCCACACTCATCATCAAGCGCTGGTAACTGTGCTTAGGGAACCTAAAGATCACACATGAGCTTGAGCAGGTGTAAAGAAATGTCGTACAGTACAGAATGCACTATGACGACAGTAAATGCACTGATTACCAGAACATATGGGAAACTGAATAGTGGCTAATAATATTGAAATTTAGTAATAGAACTGAGGTATTTGCTGCAAACCAATCCTACATAATTAGCCATGTAATGCCCCGGACGTTTTACCTTGAAATAGAGAATTATAACAGGGAAACTCAGAATTTGATGGTTACTCAAGAGCAAGAAACAGTTGAAGAATAAATTGCAATGGAATCACACAAATTAAGCTACTTACTATCTACTTTGGTTATGAATAATACAACAAAAGCATGTAAAATGCAGAAACATTGCATCCTCCTGCTAATTTAGCCTGATATTGTGAGAGCAAACAGTGAGAAACCAAACCATCAAGTTTACCACAGATACTAAACCCTAGAGATAACTATAACTGGCGAATTTCATAGTCTTTTTTTAGTTTAAAACTTTATATTGTCACTGAAATTTATACCGAAGTATAACGTCACAATAAACTTTGATTTTTTTCAGTGAAATTCGAGTAATATTTTATGACCATATGTAAAGTCAGCCCCCCACTGCGCACAGCGTTTGGCTGTGCACGTTGGGGAGGGTTGGCCGCAGGGCCTGTCCTGAGGCCAATTCCCTGGGGCCAGCCCACTCCCCATGCGCAGCCAATCCTCTACGACTGAGCGAGGCAGGGGGATGACCACAGTAAAGCAGATCTACTACCTTTCTTCAAAAATCACCAATATTTTTAATAAAATGTATATTTCAATAATTCACACAATGCAATGTTTATTAATATTGATTGTTATAAAAGGTTTAATAAAGTTGTAATAAAAATATGTGTGGGACTCTCTCTACATACATAGTTCTTATTATTATTATATATTATTAGTAAATATTATGTATTATTAAAAAATGAAAACTTATGTTTCAGAACCTTTTCTTTTAGCTATTATTGGCCCAGGAAATGCAATCAAGAAAACAACGTTGCACGCCAGTTGAAGAGCATAGAGCAACACCTAGGAGTGCTTTAAAAAAATATGTTAAGTCCTTCTGGGTCATGGACTCAATTACCCTAGAGAATTTCTGTTTTGTTTTTTTATGGTGCTGATGGATGCTGGACTCTCTGCAGCCCCCAACAATATTAAAATACACTTGGTGATGCACTTGCGGGGCCTTATCGGGCTCTCCTTCAAGGAGCAGTGAATAATGAATGAGTGGCCCCTGCCACTCATTCATTATTCACTTTGAAAAACAAAATATTTACTGTGGGTGTCCCGGTGCCCACGCTGGATACCCACATATTATTTTAAAAGTGGAGGGGGGTGCTTCCCCATTCCTTGAGCTGTCCAGGCCCCCAGCAACCCCATCCCCCTGGGCAGTCTTTCTAATACAGTGAGGGGGTATGTGAGCCCCATCCCTGAGCCACAAGTAGCCCTGGGGACCCCATTCCCCAGGGCCTTTTTAGTAAAACAGTGTATAGTAGGTGCCCCGTTGTCCACCTGGGGCACCACAAACTACTATGTTGGGGCAGCAGGGGGCGCCCCAGCGGCTCCTCAGCCAGTACCATACTGGGTGCTGGCAGGAGCAGGCATCTTTCCTTTGTTCCTTCATGGTAGGGAGCAACATTTTTCAACTCCTCCTGCCGGATGGGAGCATAGTGGAGGTCCCTGCCTGGGTGTAGGGTCCCCAGGACACTGTGTTGTATACCACCACAGGGAGGGCTAGTGCGCCCCTCTCCCATGTTTGTAATTATTTGGCCCCATGGGATGTGGACCCCAGGACTCATAAGTTTCACAGGGTGAGCCGCATGCCCCCCTTAAAGATACGTTTGGCTCTTGGGGATCGGGTCCCCTGGGCACTGATTGGTTCAGGGAGAGGTGGGCCACCCTTGCCACCTTCCTCAAAAATAAAAGTTAGAAGAGCTCCGGGTCGTCACCCTCCCGGGGGTGTATTTTGATTATAATTAAAATGTCAATAGTGTTTCTTTTTGAAGAAAAAAAAAGCTTAAATCCCAAGGGAGTTCCATGGAACTCCCTACAATACTTCAGCTTTACATTTGTTTTTTTACTATTTTGGTCCAGGGAAGTTCCGTTTGGGACCCCCACAAAAGGACTAGGGGGGCGTAGGGTGTCCCTACCTTGTCCCCTTATATATATATTTTTTCTAATAAAACTCAGGATAGGGCACTAAGGGACTCCACTACGACACGCTTTAGTGGTCTTAAACTGAGAATCTGGTCGTTTGCATTTACTACGCCTACTTTGTGAGTCAGTAGCCTATTACAGACTCGCAAAATAGGGTTTACGAGTCGGTATTAGGAAGGGCTGTTTCAAGGGCTCCCTTCCTAATAGCGAATCGCAGGTGCATGTATGAATGTTTTGCGACCTGAATGCGGTCGCAAAACATTCATGTTTTACTGACTCTGTGAAGGAGGTCGTCAGACATTCGCAAACGGGAAAGGGGTTCCCCTTTGTGAATGTGGCGCCAACACGAGCAGGCAGTGGCCACATGATCCACTGCCTACTCTTGAAAAATGAAAAGGGAGGTTTTCATTTTTAGTTTTGAATTGCATCCTGTTTAGTTCTAAGGAAAATGGTCTGCATTTCAATAAAGAAAAACTGCTTCATTTAAAATGCAATCACAGACATGGTGGTTGCTGATCTCAGCCGGCCACCATCGCTGTGATTACAGGCCCTTCCCAATAGGTCTCAAATTGAAACCTGCCTCATGAACATTGATGAGGCAGGTCAACTGCCACCCCATTGGGAATCGCAAACAGAGTCTTAGACACTGTTGTACATCGTAGTTTGTGAGTTCCTAAATGTGAATCGCAAAAAGTCGCAATTAGGAACTCACATAATGTTTCCATTGTACATGGGGTCCTCTGTCTCTGAGTCCTGTAATGGCTGTCTGCAACATTTTTCTTTATGTTGCATGTTGCAGGCAGTCAATCAGAGTGCTCAGTCCCTCAGGAACGTGTGTCACGTGGGAGCAAATTTGCCCAATTGGTTTGAGGGATTCTTACATCCAGATCTACAAATATTTTTGAGACAGTCTCACAAAAACTACTGAACGGATTTACATTATATCACAAAAAGCACATTTTCTGAAACCAAGATCGAACTTCCTGCCTAGTTTGGTGTAATTCCCTTAAGCAGTTTTTGCGATATTGCTTTCCAAAAATGCATATGGATAATATATGGGGATTTCATGTTTTCGGAACCCCTTTTTTTCTCGGCCCCCGCATGATGGATGGGTTCAAAACTTTCCAGAAAGGAGCTGAGATGGATGAGCTTTTTTGTGGCAAAGTTTCATTAAGATTTGTCAAACAGAGCCAAAGTTATTGGCAAACCAAAAAAGTGGTCTCCCTAAGGAAAAGCTGATCTAACTATAACTACCCAGTGGCGACTGCCATTGGGTAATATATATAGACATATACACTTAAGAAGCCAAAGTTTTGCAGGGATGTTATAGTTAGGTTCTGTATTTACTCACACAAAACCATACATATTCAGCAGCTATAGCTTTTTTAATGATGTTGCCCTGGGGAAGTGGTGGTCTGTGAGGTGCGGGGGGGTCCATGTGGCTCCCCCTTATATTTATTTAATGTAGTCCTATGGAGGTGGTGATCCCCGGGGCCTGGGGGTGTCCATGGAGCCCCTAAAAAAACAAAAGATTACAGGGACGTTAAAGTTAGGAAATAAAAAAATTTTAAAAACCTGAAACTCACTTAAAAAACAATAGTTATAGGGACGTTATCATTAGGAAATAGCTTTTAAAAAAGTATTGAAATTAACTTAAAAAACCAAAGGTTACAGGAACGTTATAGTTAGGTTCCGAATTTACTAATACAAACCATAGAAATTCTGCAGTTATAGTTAGAGTTATTTCAAGTAACTATAACTCATGCCTGAAGGTAACTATAACATGCACCCCTGCCATGCACAGTTTCTTCATGACAAATGTAACTGCTGATACTACATTAATATTATCAATGAATTTATCAAGGATGCCATCAGTGTTGTAATATCTCGGGTAATTAGCAGTGCATGGCAAATGCACGTGTTATAGTTACCTTCGGGCTACATGAAATAAATATAAGGGCGTGACACGCAAATCCCCCCCTAGGTCCCAGGGACCACCACCTCCCCAGCACAATATGAAATAAATATATGGGGGCTGCATGGACCCCCCTGGGCCCCGGTGACCACCACCTCCCTGGGGCTTCATTAAACAAATATAAGGGGGGACATGGATCCCACGGTTCCTGGGGACAACCATCAACGCGGGGCAAAATAATTATTTTTAAATGGGAGGGGGCTATGTGGCCCCCCACCCTGTGTCGCTTTAGGCCCCAGAGACCTCATCCCCGGGGCCCAAACTATAAATTTGTTAATTTTGATAGAATGCAAGAGGCCGCACAGCTCACTTCCCCAGGTCAAGTTCAGCTCTGGAGACCCTATCCTACAGGGCCCAGCCATGTTTTCTGGGTGCCCTGGAGCCTAACCAGGGCACCCAGAGTGAAATTAGATGGCAGGGGGACCCTCAAGCCCACACGGTCCCAGCCGGCTACCGAATCCTGCGGGAGCTGGCATTGATCCTGTAACCTTTTCCTGCAAACATATTTGCTCCTGCTTGAAGAAAGTGAAGTTATGTTTGCTTTTGATTTGTGGGAGCTGTCAGCTCCCATGTAGCAAAAGCAAAAAGCTGCCTCCAGAGGGTGGGCACCTTGGGAGGTAGCAGGAGGCATCCTTGGGAGATGGCGGTCCCCAGGACCATAACTGGCTTCATGAGGGGGACAACACGGCCCCCCTACATTGTCAAATTTATCCCTGGGAGGTGGTGGTCCCTGGGGGGAGCTGCGGGGTTGCCACGCAGGCCCCCCTGCATCTTTTCACATTATCTGCCCTGTGATGCTGAGGGTCCCTGGGCTTGCAGTGCCCCCTGCAGCATTTTATATTCATTGCCTGGAAGGTTGGTAGTCCCCGGTGCTGTGGGGGGTCGTGTGCCCCCATGCATCTTTTCACTTTTTTTGCCATGGGGAGGAGGTGGTCCCTGGAGCTGTGGGGGCCACTTGGGCCCCTGCATCATTTTATATTTATTGCCCTGGGGAGGTGTGGGCCCCTGTGCTGGTGGAAAGCCATGCAGGCCCCCCTCATCATTTTACATTAATTGCCCCTAGGAGGTAGCGGTCCCCAGAGTTGTGGGGGGGCCACATGGGCCCCCTCTTTATTTTACAACAATTTACCCAAGAAGGTGGTGATCCCTAGGGCACGTGGTACCACGCGAGCACCCCTACATATTTAAACATCAGTGCCCTGTAGAGGTGGCAACCCCCACATTTTTTCTAAAGCCTAGGAGTGGGGCCCCTTTAGCCCATAGAATAATAACCCTCATGACCACGGGATTCGGCCCACCAAGGGGCTTCCTTAAAAAGACGCATGGGAGCCCCTGTGTTTTTCACAATTTTACCTTGGATCCATCTGTGAATTTGCTGAAAAATTGCAAAAGAAATCCTCTTTAATGCCCAGCGGGGTCACTGTGGAACCCACCCAACCATATATGGGTGAGTCCTGGTATTCATACCCTGCCCCCTTTTCTTTATCTTTTGCATTTTTTGTGAGACTTGGCTTCAAGCCAAGTTCCAAGACGGCTGCTGAACACTTCCTAGTTTTGGCAGCTAATCAGATTTCAGCATGGGGACTGTGGATCCACGAGACCACTGCAAGGATTTGTGTCCCTAGATATCTATATTTTTTTAACCTGATTATCTCTAATGTTAATACTAAACGGATTTACATCAAATCACAAAAATCATGCTTTCTGGACTATCATCTAGCTTTCTGCCAAATTTGGTGCAATTCAGTTCAGCAGTTCGGGCTGTAGTCGTGTTCAAAATCCTTATGGGAAAATGCTTGGGGAAAACGCATTTTGGGATCCCCCCTTTTTCTTGGCCCCCGCTTGACGGATCACCCTGAAACTTTCAACACAGCAACTGAACCAACTAAAGTATACGTTTTCCTATGGAAACAAGGTCCTAACTATAACTAATATAATATGTATATATATATATATATATATATATTCAATTAAAAAAACAGGTTTCAGGGACGTTATAGTTAGAAATTAGCATTTAAAAAACCTTAGAAATTCACTGAAAAAACCATAGGTTTCATGGAGGTTATAGTTAGTTGGACATTTCACTCATACAAAACCAGTGAAATTCAGCCGTAATAGATAGTTCAGCTAACTATAACTCGTGCCCCCGCAATGCACTGCTGATGACATCACATATTACATCACTCATGTCATGGTCAGTGACAACACTGATGACATCACTGATGACATCTCAAATGACATCACTGATGACATCACTGATGACATCATCCAGTGACTGTGTGTTTCTGTAAAGTTTAAATATGTTTTTTATATATATATGCCAAGGTTTATTGAAGAACGAGTGGGTGTATGAGTGTCTGAATGGATGATTTAGTAGGTGCGTGACTGACTGTATAAGTGAGTGATTAAACGTGTCTTACTGATTGCATGGGTTAGTGAGTAAACTGTGTGAATGTCTGTATCAGTCTGTCTGTTGGGGAGTAAGCGGCTGCATGGGTTGGTGAGTAGCTACATGAGTGTCTATATGGGTTATTTATTGGTTGTCTGTGTATCTGTATGGGTGCCTGAGTGTCTGTGTGGGTGGGTGGGTTGTGTGTGACTCCTTGCATAGATGTGTGAGGGTGTGCTTGTGTCAGTGTTTGTATACGTGAGTAAGTATGTGTTAGTATCTGTATGAATAAGTGAGATGGTGTGTGTATAACTGTATAGGTGAGTAAATGGGAGTGTGATTGATTATTTTCATGACTGACTAGCTGTGTAAGTAACTGTATGGGTGAGTGGCGGTGTGTGAGTGTCTGTATAGGTGTATGAGTGCATATGATAGTGGCTGTTTTTATGAGTGACTTTATGTATGAGTGACTGTATGGGGTGAGTGAGTGGATGTGTATGTAGACCTTGGAATCAGTGAATGGGTATGTTGTAATTGGTATTGGTGTGTCTATGGTTTAGAGAATGGTGGTCTGTATTTTAGAGTTGGTTTATCAAAGGTTATATTAGGGTGTAAGGAGGTGCATCAGAATATCACGTGGATGATGTCATCAGTGATGTCATTTGAGATGTCATCAGTGATGTCATCAGTGATGTCACTGACCAAGTGATGTAATATATGATGTCATCAGCAGTGCATTGAGGGGGCACGAGTTATAGTTAGCTGAACTAACTATAACGGCCGAATTTCACTGGTTTTGTACGAGTGAAATGTCCAACTAACTATAACGTCCCTGAAACCTATGATTTTTTCAGTTAATTTTAAAGGTTTTTTAAATGCTAATTTCTAACTATAATGTCCCTGAAACCTATGGTTTTTTCAGTGAATTTCAAAGGTTCTTTAAATGCTAATTACTAACTATGCCTACAGAGGTAGGACATGTGCAGAAACTGAAAGAAAGGCACAGAAAGAATGTAAGGAAAATGCACAAACAGACAACAGGAGTTCAGAAATAGAAAGAAAGGTGCAGAAAGAAGCAACAGATGTGCGGAAAGAACCAACAGATGTGTAGAAAGAAGCCTACTTTGACTGTACCTTACAATAAACTCATACAAAGTACCCTAATCAGTAATGTATCTCTCAAGACGTCTTAAATCTCACTTTTCTCTTGAAAGTTTAATATTCATTGAGTGCTCAGAATGTTATGCCTACGAAATATAAAATAGCAATCTCAAGCATAACACTTTTTTATATGTACAAGTAACTATTATATTTTTTGTTAATAATTCTTTTAATACTGTAAAGTTGTTTTATTGTATTGTAATGCTTTCTTTTTTCTTTTTTCAAAGGAGTCGCGCACCATAAGCGAACCTACTCAATGGGTGTGCGGATTAAATGTGCGCATTTCAGAAGTCGCGCTGGAGTCGCGACTTTGGCGTAATTTCAAAAGTATAAAATATCATTGTAGAAATTATAAATATACATTTTGATTAAAGTCTTTGACTAATATAATTTAGAAAACAATTTATAAACAGTTTTTTTCAGTGTACTATGAACTATATGAAATTTCATGAGTGCGCGACGTCTGCACGTACGGTGCGCGACCCTGTCCTGCACGTATTTCCGGGGTTACAAAGTTTGAAATATCACTGTACAAAGTTAAATATCAGATTTGAATAAACGCTTTCACTAATATGCTTTTAAAAATATTGTATAAACATCTATTTATACTTTATAATTATGTATACAATATTTTGCGGGTGCGCGACCCGTAAGCGACGGGTGCGCGCAACTTACGCAACTTCATGTGACCACAAAAAGAAAGCTTCTGATTGGTTTAAATAATTTTTATTCTCTAAGAGGGAGGATCCATCCTTGTTATATTCTTCTCATTATTTGTCCGCCTTGCTGACAAGCCTGCTTCTTGTACCTCTCTTCATTTTTTCAATTTTTGTGTGTTTTTTGACTTTTATTTCAAATTATGGCATCTAGTCATAGAAATATTGATCCACTGGAACTGGAGAATGATGAGATCGTGGAGCCAGCCAAGAAAAGGAAGGAAAGTGTGGTATGGGCCTTCTTTAGTGTGCCAGAGGGAGAAAAGAAGGTGAACGCACGAAAAGTCACCTGTAATATCTGTAAAAGAGTCTTGTCAAAAGGCTCTGAAAAGAAATATTCATGCGGGACATCAAGCATGAAGAAGCATTTGGAGACTATCCATCCCTTACATCTGGCAAGAGAAGAAACACAGAGAAAGCAGAATGAAGAGGCACAAGAAGACCTTAATGCCCCTTCAACATCCTCTCAAGGACTTACAGCACCACCAAGGCCTCACATTGTTCCAGAGCTGTTGGAAGTGGGCATAATTTGTAAAAAATTTGAAGCTAAACTGTGCATCGAGGAGCAGTGCATTGACGTTATCACCAATGCAATCGAGCACATAAATGTTAATTTTTTTTAATAATGTGCTCCCAAATTTCCTTTTTGTTTTTTTTTCTCAAACAATTTATTTGCAATCTTTAATTTTGTTTTGTTTAAAAAAATGTCATAAACACCCAAAAAAGAAAAAAATGTTAAAAAAATACAAATTGTTTGAAAACAAAAAAAAACGGTTCTTACGGAACCACATATATTGGTTAAAAATAGAAATATTACCTGAGTGATTGCATGAGTGCAAGGATACTGCCTGAATGATTGTAGGAGTACTTGTATAGTGTCTGAATGATTGCATGTGTGCATGGGTAGTGCTTGCATGATTGCATGAGAGCCGCAGAAGTGCCTGAGTGCATGCATGAATTCATGGGTACTGCCAGAGTGATTGCATGAGTGCGTGAGTAGTGCTTGAGTGATTGTATGAGTGCAGGAGTAATGTCTGGTTGATTGGAAGAGTGCATGGGTAATTCTTGAGTGCATGGAGAACTGTATGGGTAGTGTGTGGGTTGTTGCATGAGTGCATAGGTAGTGCCTAAGTGATTGCATGAGTGCATAGGTAGTGCTTGGGTGATTGCATGAGTGCTCAGGTAGTACCTAGGTGATTGGAGGAGTGCAATGGTAGTGCATGAGTGATTTTATAAGTGCATGGGTAGTGGCTGGGTGATAAAAGGAATGCCTGGGTAATACCTAGGTGATTGTATGAGTGCATGGGTAATGTCTGGGTGATTGGAAGAGTGCATGGGTAATGTTTAGGTATATGGAGGACTGCAGAGGTAGTGCCTGGGTGATTGCATGAGTCCATAGGTAGTGCCTGGGTGATTGGAGAAGTGCATGAGTAGTACCTTGGTGATTGCATGTGTGCATGGGTAGTGCTTGCATGATTGCATGAGTGCATGGGTAGTGCCTGGGTGATTGCATGAGGGCAAGAGTAATGTCTAGGTGACTGGAGGAGTGCATGGGTACTGCCTAAGTGATTGAAGGACTACATAAGTAATGTCTGGGTGATTACATGAGTGCATAGGTAGTGCCTGGGTGATTGCAAAAATTATTTATAGGAAAGCAATCAAAGTATATCACAGGCTAGTTCTAAAGACCAAGGCCATGTTCTATGCTAACTTGATCACGTTGAGCCCCTACCCCACTAAAACCATTTTTTCTCTTATGAAAGATATGGTGAAACTACCGGCTGAGAATAATAACATCATATCCTCTAACACACAATGCGAGTCACTGGCTAAGTATTTCATCAATAAGGTGGAATGCATTTATAGTGCACTCGGCATGAGGAAGGGTGAATCAGAATCTCTTGAGAACCCTACTATGACAGTCCTATCCTATTCCTTACAAGACCTGCCGCCCATGTCTCCCAAAGACATGGACGTCTTGTCAGCCAGGGTAAAATCAGGCTACCCTGATGATCCTTTAAAACCTGATCTTTTTAGGAAACTTCACGACTGCCTCCTGACTGAGGGTCGGGAATTGATAAACAGGTCACTTCAAACGATTTAGGTGATCCCTAAATCGTGGAAACACGCTAAAGTCATTCCTTTGCTGAGAAAACCCACACTTGACAAGTCCCTGGCAGAGAACTTTCGTCCAATCTCTCTGCTTCCAAACTTGGCTAAGATTATGGAGTCACATGTAAACATCGCTCTGACTAAATACCTGGAAGTAAATGAGATTTTGGACAGGTCACAAAACGGTTTCCAACAGTTACGGGCCACGCTAGATGAGGGTAACACCTCAGCACTGATTTTACTGGACCTCAGTGTGGCCTTTGACACTGTCTCCCATAAGATTCTGCTTCAACGGTTAGAGGAGATCGGGGTCAAGGGCAAGATCCTGGCCTGATTTGCGTCTTTCCTGACCGATTGCTCCTTTCAGGTGTCTGCCCCTCCTTTCTGGTCCAGTATCTACCCTCTCGGTTGTGGTGTCCCCCAGGGCTCAGCCTTGAGCCCCACGTTGTTTAACGTATATGTCCGCCCACTGGCCCTCTTGGCTAAAGCACAGAACATTAATGTGGTATCATATGCTGATGATACCCAACTGGTATTTACCTTCACCAATAACGTTAAACAGGACCAAGTGAAATTCCAAGAGGATCTTCTGGCTATCTCGGACTGGATGGCAGATAATTACCTACAACTTAACTCCACCAAGTCCGAGGTGCTGATGGGGGGCCGTGATACTGGCCAATGGGACAACCAATGGTGGCCTTCGGCCTTGGGTACCCCTCCCCAACTGAAAACTGCAGTTAAGAACTTAGGAGTTCTGTTGGACAACGCCCTCTCATATGAGAGTTATGCAAAAAAAGTGGCAGGCACCTGTTTTGGTCTCTTACGCGGCCTGAAACCCATTTTGGGACTCTTCAACGCACCCATCCACCAAATGATCGTCCAATCTGCAGTGCAGTCTCGATTAGACTATTGCAACGGGCTCTTACTCGCTGTGAACAAGTCCGTAACCAAAAGACTCCAACGGGCACAAAATGCGGCAGCACGTACCCTCTTTGCCCTTCCCAAGCATTATCATGCTTCTAATCTTCTTCGCCGTCTCCACTGGCTGTCGATTGAACAGAGAGTCCAGTTTAAGACTCACTGCACCACACACAAAATCTTATATGGCCAAGGCCCCCAAATTCTGCAAGGGCTCTGTTCACCATATGTTCCGACTCGAGCCCTGCGCTCTGCCGATATGCACCTGGACTGTACCCCCCGAGTGCATAGGCAAAGAGCAGGGGGGTGCTCCTTTAGGGTGTTGGCCCCCGCCCTATGGAACTCTGCCCCCCTTGTTGCCCGGGACACACAAGATCACTGGGCATTTAGGAAACTGATTAAAACCTGGCTCTTTTCTAACCTCTAGTTATTCCTTCCCTATGGCCACTTGTCCGTTAGAGCTGGGACGCCCCGTTGCTGGGGCAGCTATGCGCTTTATAAGTCTGCCTAACATAACATAACATATGGCTAATACCTGGGTGATTCCATAAGTGTAGGAGTAATGTCTGGATGATTGAAGGAGTGCATGGGTAATACCTGGGTGATTGCAAGAGTGTAGAAGTAATGTCTGGGTTTTTGCAGGAGTGCATGGGTACTGCCTGAGTGATAAAAGGTGTGGTTTGGTAATGCATGGGTGATTTTGTAACTGCATGAGTAATGCTTGAGCGATTGAAGAAGTGCATGGTTAATGCCTGGGTGATTAGAGCAGTGCATGCATAGTGCCTGGGTGATTGGAGGAGTGCATGGGTAGTGCTTGAGTTATTGCATGAGTACATAAGTAGTTCCTGGGAGATTGCATGAGTGCATAGGTAGTGTGTGGATGATTGGAAGACTGCATGGGCAGTGTCTGAGAGATTGAAGGAGTACATGGATAATGCATGGGTGATTGCATGAGGGCAAGGGTAATGTCTGGGTGAATGGATGAGTGCATGGGTAGAGTCTCAGTGATTAGACGAGTGCATAGGTAGTGCTGCTGTGATTTTATAAGTGCATGGGTAGTGGCTGGCCGATTGGAGGAGTGCATGGATAGTGCCTGGATCACTGAAGGAGTGCAAGGGTAGTGCCTGGGTGATTGCATAAGTGCAAGGGTAGTGCATGGATGATTGGAAGACTGCATGGGCACTGCCTAAGAGATTGAAGGAGTGCATGGGTAATGCATGGGTGATTGCATGAATGGAGGGGTAATGTCTGGGTGAATGGAGGAGTGCATGGGTAGAGTCTGAGTGATTAGACAAGTGCATAGGTAGTGCTTTGGTGAGTTTATATCTGCATGGGTAGTTGCTGGCTGATTGTAAGAGTGCATGGATAGTGTCTGTGTGATTGCATGAGTGCAGGGGTAATGTCTGGGTCATTGAAAGAGTGGATAGGTAATGCCTAAGTGATTGTATAAGTGCATGGGTAATGTGTAGTTAATTGAAGGAGTGCATGAGAAATGTATGACTGATTGCAAGAGTGCAAAAGTAATGTCTGTGTTGTTGCATGACTGAACTCGCAGTGTGTAGGTGATTGCAAAGTGCATAAGTAGTGTCTGGGTGATTTTTTAAGTGCATGACTACTGTCTGGATAATTAGAAGACTGCATGGCTAATAGCTGTATGATTGCTTAAGTGCATAGGTAGTGCCTGGATGATTTCATAAATGAACCGATACTGCCTGAGTGATTGAAGGAGTGCATGGGTAGTACCTGGGTGATTGTATGAGTGCAGGGGTAATATCAGTGTTATTGCAAGAGTGCATATGTAATGCCTAAGTGATTGCATGAGTGCAGAGGAATGCCTGTGGCATTGCAGGAGTGCATGGTGTATACCTAAGTGATTGCATGAGTGCAGGCATAATGTCTGGGGGATTAGAGGAATGCATAGTTAATACCTTGGCAATTGCATGAGTTTAGAGGTAATGTCTTGCTGAATGCAAGAGTGTAGATTTAGGGCCTGTGTGATTGAAGGAGTACATAGGTAGTGCCTGAGGGATTTTAAGACTTTAAGCATTCTGATTGGGTGATTAGAGGAGTACACAAGTAGTACCTGGGTGATTGGAGGACTATATAAATAGAACTTGGGTGATTTTAAAAGTGTATCTGTACTGTCTGAATGAATAGAGCATTGTATAGATACTGCCTGGATGATTGAAAGACTGCAAGGGTAGTATCTAGGTGATTGAATCAGTGCAGGAATAATGTTTAGGGGATTGGAGTAGTGTATAGCTACTACCTGGATGATTGGAAGAGTATACTAATAATGTGTAGCTGATTGCATAAGTATACAGATAGTACCTGGGTGATTTGAAAAGTACATAGGGAGTGTCTGGGTGATCTTATAACTGTATGAATACATGCTTGGTGTTTGAAGAAATACATGGATAGTGCAAGGGTGATGGCAGGAGTGTGGGAATAGTGCCTAATGGTCTAGATCACTGCATGGGTAGTGTTTAAAAAAAATGGATGACTGCAATAAAAGTGACTGTAAACATTACTTCATATTATTATGTTTATTACATTATTTCATCTTACCTTCTTTATTAAAGTAGATACCAAACTCATTGAAACTATTTTACAGTAGTTTTATTCTAAACTGAATTTGAAATCTTTTCAAGCTTTAGTATTACTTTCTGTAAAAAAAAAGAAGAAAAACTGTTATTGCTTATAATATTATAGTTTTAAGAACACAACATAATTTCAGAATTACATAACATATTCAGTTTCCCTTTTTGCTGTTCTTAGATTCTATTGAATTTACCAATTCACAGTGATTTCAATGTAGATCATCATATAACAGCGGGGGAAAAATACAATCAATGAGATTGAAAAAAATAAAATCTGTATTGAAAATATTTACAAGTTCAATTATCTGTTCAGCTATGTACAGTTTCTAAATTATATTTTACACATACAATAAATCATTTTTTTCTCTGAAGTACATTTCTCAAATATACATTTTCATTTACATCACATAAAGATCAAATATATAAACTATTTCTTTCAAACACAATTTTGCAAATGCAATAACAATTAGCAAAAAACAATAATCCAAACAGTAATTTTTCACATCTTCCCAATAGGCCGAATGATGTTTCCAAATCAATTTCCATTGAAAATATCCCCCAAAAACGTATTTATTTGTGTTTACATCTTCCCAATAGGCCGAATGATGTTTTCAAAACTTTGGCATCAAAAATATTAGATATGAATCTGGTAATTCGAAAGGCAACCTACATTTAAATTGCAAATGGGCATCATTGCAATGTGTCCATCCTTTATTGCACTTTAAATACACAGTATAGTGTCCAGATGTTGTAGTAGGTCCGTTATGGAATATAATAGCCACTGCTTTCAAAGTTCTTCCTGAAATTGACACTTGACTTGCTACAAAATTTTAAATTTTTGTTTCCAATTTTCTTCCATTTGCTCTACAACGTTGAAGCATTAAGATGACATATTTTTCAAATCTTTCTATATATAACGTTGACAACATTTCTGATTTATAATGGGAGCATTTCATATTTTGATTAGCTGTTTTTACTAATTTGTTAAAAGATACTGATTTGCAATCTGGTATCGTCAAGTATATGAATCGTTCAGTATCTATTCCGGTGTTGGAAGAAAATGAACACTATTCACATTTGTGATCCCATCTGTAACTTAGTCCAAATACATTTTCAATTTCTATTCCTTCAACTTCCAATACACCAAGCATAAACATAAGGAATTCTTGTACATCTTGTTGTATATTGAGTGTAAATTGTGAAGAACCAGTACATATATCCAAAAGATGCCGAATGCCAGAAGTTGTATGGATTTTGCTTCTATCAGTTACCAACTTTTCAAAAACATTATGTAGTAAAGAACAGAATCTTTTTTCTCGATTTTCCATAATTTGGAGATGAAGATCTTCCAGATAAAACACAACATTCACAATTACATTAGCATAGCAGTTGATACCTGAACTATTTTCTAACTGGTATACTACAATATCATCAACAGTGTCCATTTTCATTTTCTTTCTAGCTTCATCATTCTCTTCAATTGTTTTCTTTTTTCCAACCTCACTAGAATGTTTGTCATATTTTCCTTTTGCACACACAACACACTTTTCATATACGGGATATTCACCTAAGTTAGGAGCATACAGTTTCTTAACCGATTATACTCTCTTACACAATTTGCATCAGCACTAACCTTTTTCTCATCAAAATCAATTAAATACAAACCAGATAATGTTCTTACTCGAGACAATGCAATGTATGCCATGCCTTCTTTAAACACTATACTTCCAATATTTACCAAAGCACTGTCTGCACTTAAACCTTGAGATTTATGAATGGTTACTGCATATGCTAAAGAAAAAGGAAACTGTTTTCTATGAACATACAAGTCTTTTGCAAGCAAAAACGAACAGCACAACGTCCAATCTGTTTTACCTCTTTAATCTGATCAAATTTAATCTTCAAAAATTCAATTCCATCTCTGTTCTGATAATTAACAAAATCAATAACTTTTCCCATTGCTCCATTTACTAAACCTTTTTCTACATCCAAATTACGTCGTAAAATTACCCGACAGTTTTTACATACATATAAAGTCTTTTCTAAACCAACAGTCTTAGACACTGACTTTTCCAAAGAATCCAATTTTGTCTGTAATTTCTCTGGGCCTGATTCACAGAACTAACTTACGTCAAAAACGTAAAGTTAGTACTTTTTGGTATTCACAGAATACACTTACTCATTTGGTATTCACAGAATGAACTTACTCATTTCGGTATTCACAGAAGTTAGTAGTCCTAACTTTAGGACTCCTAAATGCCTTCTGTGAATACCGAAAATCTAAAGTTAGGATTTTCTCAGTTTAGGAGTAGTAAAGTTAGGACTCTAACTTTAGGACTCCTAAATGCCTACTGTGAATACCGAAAGTCTTAAGGTTAGGATTTTTCTCAGTTTAGGAGTAGTAAAGTCTAACTTTACTACTCCTAAACTGAGAAAATCCTAACTTTAAGACTTTCGGTATTCACAATAGGCATTTAGGAGTCCTAAAGTTAGGAGTCCTAACTTACTACTCCTAAACTGAGAAAATCCTAACTTAAGACTTTCGATATTCACAGAAGGCATTTAGGAGTCCTAAAGTTAGGACTACTAACTTCTGTGAATACCGAAATGAGTAAGTTCATTCTGTGAATACCAAAATGAGTACGTGTATTCTGTGAATACTAAAAAGTACTAACTTACGTTTTTGACGTAAGTTAGTTCTGTGAATCAGGCCCTCTGAGAGAAGAATAGTAACTCCTTTGTGTTCCATTTTATCAATGGCTTCCATTTTCAGTATTGGTTGTTTTTCCAATTTCAAAAGTTCATAATTGAATGTAGAACACTCTTGCAATGTTGGCATTAGACAAACTATAGACTTTTCTTCTCCAATTTTTTGTACATTATTTCAGGTGCAATGTTTTCATTTGGAAACAAATTCATTAGTAGCCAACTTTGTAAAACTTCTTTTCCATGTTGTGTCAAAACTCCAATTCTTATATCTTGAAGAATGTTTCCATAGTGTTCATCACTTGCTTGTCGCATATTCTTAATAAGTTCCTTATATTCAAAATGAGACCAAATGTTTACATTTCCAATACTTCCCAAAGATTTCCTAGTATCTTCATGGACAAGAGTTTCAAAACTTGTTGTCCTTTCACAGGAGTCAGTTGTAGTAGATTGCCAAATATAATTACATGTTTTCTTCCAAATAAAACATCATAATCTGTATTTAAAATCTGTTGCATTCTTAAATGTACAAAGGCAAGCATTAAGTTTGAGACCATGCTCACCTCATCAATGATTAGAAGTTTCATTTTCTTTAGTACTCTTGAGACTTCATAACAAGCTTCTCCAGATAGTTTATTATATTCCAACTTATTTTCATGTTCTACTGGTAGCATCAGTAAACGATGTAATGTAATCCCTTTAATGTTGTGTGCTGCTAACCCAGTTGGTGCTGTTACAACACAAGATAAATGTGATTCAGTGGTTTTCTGTAGATAAATGGTCAAAACTTTAATTAAGAAACTTTTCCCTGTTCCAGCTTGACCACTGATATACATTTGAATAGGTTTAAATGATGTGCAGTTGCACTCTTTTTTCATGAAGTAAACCATGCTGTATCTGTTGTGTCACTTGCTGATATATTTCTTTTTGTTCAAAATCGAGTTGGTCTTCCAAGTTTCCCAACTCAATTATATCCTGTTGTGCTTGTTGCATTGCCATTTCTACTTCATTCAAAGCTATTGCTGCTTCAATTTCAAGAATTGGTTGTCCTAATGGATCTTGACTTAGTGGAGCAGAACTTTGACTATCTTGAGAACTGTCTCTAGCTTTTTCAGCTGCAATAGTAGTTTCTTGTTCAATCTCTTCATTTAACATTTGTAGATAATTTGGAAAAAATGTGCATTCAATACTATCTTTACATGCATTAAAAGAATCTTCATAGCAGTCAAAATATCCAAGTAATTCCATTTCACTACGCCAAGGCTTGAAAAGTTGCAGAAGTGCTAAATAGAAATATTCCCTTTTATCTGGAGTTTCGCAACTGAGTTTCCTGTGGTTAATAAGATTTCCTTTGGCATGTTTTACCAAACATCCTTCACATGCAATTACTGCATATTTTTCTTCATTTATATTTTCTGTAACATTTCTCCTAAAACTATAATGTTGTAGTACTTCATACAGACACATGTTTTCCAGATGTGGACTCCTTTTGGGATAGTACATATCCAACATATTTGTTTTAAGAATATCTGTACTCTCTGGTTCATTCAATGCTAAATATTCAATTTCTTGTACAGATTTCAAAACTCGATTTCGTGTTGCAGCAAGACCTAGACTTACCCAAATGATTCCTCTTGACTTTGAATATAAACTTGCAGAGGTCAACCGATCTGAACATTCGTAGGATCCAATCTCTCGATGGGAAAGCATCTTCAAACTAAAGCTGTACAATTTGTTACTAAGAGTCTTCTCTTGTGAAATTCTTCCCACACTTCTTTCAACTCCATCTTTTCAGATTTGGTTATATATGATGTAACATAACGAGCAGCAGCAATTGAATTATTTGCAACATATTGGATATCCATGTTTGCATTCCACATTGACAAAATCACTGGATTGTAGTCATTAATATACTTTGAATTTTCACTTCTTTTTATGTTGTAAGTATTCTTTGGAGATTTTCGTGTTATAGTATGTCTTACTGCTGACATGAAACTGTTGACTCTTCCTTTTGAAATTACTGGACGTGGGAATCCAAAACGACATTTTGTATAACATTTTCCCTTTGATGTTTATTTACGTCGACAATATTTTCCACATCGATGACTTTGAAACCGTAAAACATGTTGTCTTAAGCTGTTTTCTACTCCTTTTTGGAATGGCACAGGTAACATAGTCTTCAATGAAAGACAAAACAGTTTCATCTGAATCAGTTCCAAATTTAGGTGCATTCTTGATCCATAATAGCATGTGTATGTGAGGAGCACCTCTGGCTTGGTACTCCTTTCTCCAAAAGAAATCAATAACTTCTCCAAGAGGTGGATTATTTTTATTGCAGATAAAAGACATCATAGCTTGAAACCTATGATTAAAATATCTGCACACATTTACAGGATCCAAAGAACAGAGGTCTCCATCTGTCTTCAATTCAATGTTTTTTACATTTGAATTTGCTTCTCGTAGAAATTCAAGTAAATCGTCCCATGCGTATTCAGCACAGCTAAGCGTAACAAACCACGTAGGGGTTCCTAAGTACCTTAACATACATTTAAGTTCTCCGTGACGACGATACCAATACTCATTAGTACCACGTTGACACCCCATCAAATTAATTAACTGAGATTCTAAATGATTGTCTCTTTGTTGAACTTTGTCCAGAAATTCCTTTGCAGAAAGATGTGTAAGATGAACTCCTGTTTTTAATATGTGGTTCACTGCATATGAAAGTCCAGACAAGTCACTTTCAAACAGAAGATGAAATAAATATAGAATACACTGTTGAAATCTTGGATCTTCTGAGTACAATCTTCTGAAGCTGGAATCTGTACTGGTCGTTCATCATTTCGTCCACCTTTTCCAGTGGGGAAGAGTTTTGGAAAACAACGAGCTTCTAAACTTTTTTCCGATACACTCATGGGAGTTCCCTTCGCTTTCTTCATTTGGAATAATTCAATAGGGTTTCCTATCACTTCTTTTGAATGTAGAGAGTGTATACTATAATGTTCATAAATTTCTTCTCTCCTTGAGTTGTCCACTTTTTCTATTTGGCCAGTAGAAATTTCTCTTTCATCTTCTATAAATAATTCTTCTTCTTCCACATATACATTTTTATAATAAATATTATTTTGTACAAGATATAAAGTAGCCTTTTGAAGTTTGGTGACATCTACTGACTCTTGCCAAATTTTCCGACTCTTTGTTGGTACACCATTAACTAGAATAACTACAGGTTCAGTTTCCTCTCTCTCTATACCAACAGTTTCAATATTTTCCTTAAAATCTAAAGGTAAATACACAACTCTCCCTTTTAAACCTCTTTGTAAATCTGTTGGAGGCAGCTTACCTGTTTTAGGCTCCATACAAACTATAGCCTGAAACGGATGCACAGATTGAACAAGAATAGGATTCATAAGAATTTAAATCTACCAGTTCCGGAGGAATAGCTACCAACTCTAGGTTGTTATGTACAGCTCTAGCTGGCATTTTATTCTCTTCTAATTTGTTGTAACAATATTTACAAATATGTTGATCGCTACCGAAATCAAAACGATCTTCCACCAACAAATAAGCACCAAATTGCTCCCACTTCTCATTGCTTTCCTTTTCACTTTTAAAATACACATCAACATTCCTAGTTTGAGTTCTATAGTGAGTACGTCGACAACAAATACAAACATAGTTTGGTTTCTCAGAAGAAATTACCTTTACATTTCTAATTTCTTCTGTAAATGTCTCAATAGTACTATCTTCCACCTCTTCTTCAACACCTACACTTATCAAACTCTAACTTTCTCTACACTCCTCTTGAGGTCCAAAGAAACGAAACTCTATATCATCTGAAACTTTTTTCACATCCAATACTGAACCATGCAAAAGAGCTGTGTTTATTTCACTTAAAGATAATGCAGGACTTTTTACGTAGTACAATCTTCTCACTAAGTTCCGCATTTCTGAGTGATGTACTGCTAACATTCTTAAATGATGAAAAGTACTTCTACACACTTTTCTAGAAAGACAAACCAGAGAATGACCCTGGAAGTTACTATATTTTCTCACTTTACAAGGATCTAGTCCTTGCAACATCTTAATCTTTTGTTGAACACTTTTTTTACCATAATCTCGTAAGAAATTTCGTAATATATCAATAGATTCCTGTCGTATACTACAAATACTACTACAATCCAACCTATACAATGGAGCTTGTGTACGTCTGCCTTGAACTTCTTCAGCTATTACTTGTTCCACATTTCTAGGAACCATCTTTTCTTTTTCAATTGGACATCCGTTTTTCACTTCATAACAACGACCCCTGGTATCAACTGCATGAACTAATGTAATTTGTTGAAAATAGCTTTCTTCATTAAAAAAAGGTTCAGTACTAGAAGTGTGCTTCCATTCACCCGAATTTTTTTTGCAGAAGTTAGTTTTATTAACCAAACTTTTTTTCTTTTACTTTTCTCCTTCATAAACTGCATTGTTTTATTCAATGTCTTCATTCTCTTCAATACTAATATAAACAATCTTCTTTTCAATTCAAAAGCCTTTTCGACTACACTTTCAATCTGTTCTTTCTTCTTGTAAAATGCTGATCTTCTTTTATATTTTTTGCAATCTTTCAATACATTTTGTACTACTCTGCTTTTATACATTCTCTTCCTAATGTCTTTATATTCTTTCATCCTTCTTTCAAAATAGATTGTTTTTCCATAACCTGATTTTCCATTAGTTTGCCCTTTTTTCGTTTTCTTCTGATTGGTTGTACAACTTTCCTTTCTTATTTCCCCATATTGAATATTTTTTACATTCTTAAAAATTCTTTTAACAAATTCTTCAGCTGTCTTACCAGACGTTTTTTTCTTCAATGTCACGTGTTGTACTTCATCTAATTTCTGCTTTTCTCTCTCCTTTAAATAGTACTGTTTTTTTTGTTGTCTTTTCTTTTGCACTTTTCTTGTCATACTGATTTTTTCTAAATAATTATGGAGAATATCTACAAAAAGAAAAGTTTAAATAGTTTTGTTAAATAATTTACTATTATTAAAATAATTATATACAAATATTCTTATGTATAAATAAACACATATTTTTAATTGCACTCTAAATCTATATCAGGCACTGCATAATTCTTACAATTAGAACAAATCACAAGCTATACAACAAAATCACAGAGCACAACTAAAGAATTTCTCTACTGCTACCCAAATCAAATCTAAAGCAGGTCTGTCAACTTTTAAGGCCTGCATAATGTTCTGATTGGGGTATGTCTCTACTAGCACATGTATTCTCGTATGTGTTATACATTTGAAGATGCTTTAGATATAAATAAGAAGTATACATATATTTGTATGCTTTTTTATATATAGTACACTAGCAAAAAGCACAGACTCATACATGCATGGTTTCAAAAAGATTTTAAATTTTACAGCAGAAACATCTAAAGGGTTGCTATTTTGTTTTTACCTATACTCAATACCTAACTATTACTCCTTTCTATATCCTTCTTCTTTCTTTCTACACCTCTCTTGTCTCTTTCTTCACCCCTGTTCACACTTTGTGCACTTTTCTTCACTGTTTCTACACCCCTCTCGAATGTTTCTGCACTACTTAAATATGTTTCTACAACTCTCTTCCTCTTTTTGCACCCCTTCTGCCTCTTTGTGCACCTCTATTTCTTCTTTCTGCACCTCTCTTGCTTCTTTCTGCATCCCTGTTGCGTCTTTCTATACTCCTGTTCCTCTTTCTGCACCCTTCTTCCATCTTTCTGCATCTCTGTTGCTTCTTTCAGCACCAGTGTTTCCTCTTTGTGTATCTCTGTTGCTTCCTTCACAACTTTTCTTGCTTCTTTCTGCAACTCTATTCCTTTTTTTTGTACCCTTGTTACCTCTTTCTGCATCCTTCTTCCCTCTTTGTGCGCCTCTGTTCCCTCTTTCTGCACCACGTTGTACTCTTTCTGTACCTCTCTTATCTCTTTCTACACATGTATGAACAAGTAGTATCTAATTGAATGCATGACTGCAGAGATAGTGCCTGTGTGATTCTATGAAAACGAGAGTACTGCATTGGTGAATACAGGTGTAGCAAGGTACTGCCTGGGTGATTTCATAAGTGCATAAGTAGTGCTTAATTAATTTTATTAGTATATAGGTACTGGCTAAGTGATTGAAGGTGTACATAGATACTGACAGGGTGATTGGAGGAGTTCAAGGGTAATGCATGAGTGATAGAACCATTATATAGCTAATACATTGGTGATTGCATGATTTCAGGGGTAATATCTGATGGACTATATGAGTACATAGAAATTGCCTACGTGATTTCATAAGTTCATCGATACTTTCTAGGTGTTTACAGTACTATTGTGGTACTACCTCAGTGATTAGAGGACTATAAAGGTACTGCCTGGGTGATTTTAGAAAAGCATGAGAACTAGTTAAATGTTTGAACAAGTGCATAGATTCTGAGAAGCTGATCGGTGGAGTGTAAGGATAATGCCTGGGTGATTGAACCACTGTATAGCTAATGCACTAGTGATTCCATGAGTGCAGAGGTAATGTCTAAGAGATTGCAGGAGTACATAGGTAATCTCTGGGTGAATCATCAGTTAAGGGATAATATATCGGACTTATAAGAGTACATAGGAAGTACCTGGGTGATTTTATAAGTCCATCGATACTGCCTAGGTGATTAGAGTACTATTGTGGTAGTGCCTTAGTGATTGGAGGACTGTAAAAGAAGTGGCTGGGTGATTTTATAAGTGCATGGGCACTGCCTAAGTCATAGGCCGAGTGCATATATTGTGAAAAGGTAATTGGAGGAGTGCAAGGGTATTGCCTGGGTGATTGAACCAATATGTAGCTAATGCATTGGTGATTGCTTCAGTTCAAAGGTAGTATATGGCGACTACAGGAATACATATAAAGTGACTGGGTAATTTTATAAGTGCATGTGTACTGCCTGGGTGATTGGAGCAATACTGCACTAGTGCCTAAGTGATTAGAGAAGTGTATAAGTAATACTTGGGTGATTGCATGAGTGCATGCATAGTGCCTAAGTGATTGCAAGAGTGCATGGGTACTCTCTGAGTGATTGAAAAATGGCATACGTAAAGCCTGGGTGATTGCATGAGTGCTAAAATAATACCAGTATGAATAGAACAATGCACAGATTGTGCCTTCATTCATCAAAGAATGCATGGGTACTGCCTGACTAATTGCAACAATGCATAGGTAGTATCTAAATGATTGCAAAAGTGCAAAAGTTGTGACTGGGCGATTGGAAAACTGCATGGGTAGTGCTTGGTTGATTACATGACTGCAGAGGAAGTGGCTGAGTGCATCTATTAAAGCATCAATAGTGGCTCAGTGAATGTATAAGTGCACCTGTACTGCCTGGGTGATTGGAGGAGTGCAGAGATAGTGCCTGGCTGATTGAATAAGTGGCGGAGTAGTCCTTGAGTGATTGAACAACTGTACATATAGTGGCTTAGTGCATGGATTAGTGCATAGGTAGTCCCTGGGTCATTGCAGACTTACAGTTGAGAAATCTCTTCATGTTGCTGCTTTATATTTGACTACACCCAACATCCTATGTAGTAGAAGAATACTCAAATAGCAACACAAAAGTGTGGTTTATAACATGGTGTACACTTTTCTAGTACAGATTCACCATTGTCTAACTGCTCAGGGTATCGGGCCTACCCAAATAGAGAACATCAAACCAATGCATATCTCTCATAAATCTTACCATACTCATAAAGGCATGTACGCATGTGTCGCTAACTTTTACTAGTACTATCATTTTTAATAGAAACATACATAAAAAAATGTATCTCTCTTTTATACATGTAGGATCTTGAGATGCATAATACATATGAGAATACATATGCAACTAGGAAATTCATCAATCACCCGACCATGCAGACCATAAAACTTGACATTATACTCTTAAGATTTGGAAGAGACACCTAGATTTATCTGTCACACATCAAATAAAGTTTTACAAATTCTCTTTTAAGTCCACCATAATCAGTATTTTCTCACCCAACATATATAAAACATCACATTACTGCTCCTGCTACATAACCATCCTACTGTACAGCCTACCAAAATACAAAGCAACATCCCTTCACATATCTTTATTGTAAGTCAACCCATATTTAAAATACCATGGGTGCATGAGTCTCTACCTTTCCCTAGTACCATCATATATCAAAGAAACATAGAAATAGATATATATCTGTATTTTATAGATCAACCATCTTCACATACATAACACATATAAAAATGCATCAGCAAATACAAACATACCTCAGTCACAAGATAATGCACACCTTAACACTTAAAAAGCTGCACTTTTCATTTCAAATAGAGATCTAAAAACATATGGTATATTTCAACCACTTCAGTGCACAGGTAACGCCTGGATGATTGGAGGAGTGCAAGGGTAGAGTCTAGAAGATTTTATATATGCATGGGTAGTGACTTGGTGATTTTATAAATGCATAAGTATTGGCTGAGTGATTACATAAGTACAACAGTAGTGCGTTCATGATTGAAAGACTATAAGGATACTGCCAGGGTGATTAAAGCACTATATAGCTAATCCATTAGTGATTACATGAGTACAGGGGTAACGTCTCAGGGATTAAAGGAGTACACAGGTAATGCTTGGGTGATTACATGACTACAGCAGTAATATCAGGGGATTTTCATGACTACATACGAAGTGACTAGGTGATTTTATAAGTGCATGAGTACTTCTTGGATAATTACAGGACTACTAAAGTAGTGCCTCAGTGAATAGATAAGTTCAAAGGTAGTGCCTGGGTGATTTCATAACAGCATGACTACTGGCTGAGTGATTACATAATTACAAGGGTAGTGCATCCGTGATAGAAGGACTGCAACAATAGTGCCTGGCTAATCATATAAGTGCATGAGTAGTGACTACATGATTCACAGAGTGCATGGGTAATACCTTAGTAATTGCATGAGTGCAGCAATAATGTTTAAGTTATTACAGCAGTGCATATGTAGTGCCTGCATCATTTGAAGACTGCATGAGTAGTACTTAGGTTTTTTTATAACTGCATGAGTGTTGCGCCAAGCCAAATAATAAGAAGCAGACTATTACATGAGTCAACCATAAGTCTCTCCATGTTGTTAAAAGCAATCATACATATGTCTCTACCTTTTCAAATCATCATCATATCTAAAAGAAATATATAAACAATATTTCTGGAATATAGTGAAACCTACAACTGAAACATGTAATAGATCTGCCTCAGTGATTGCACAACTCCATGGGTAGTGCTTAGGTGATTGTATGAGTGCAAACGTAGTCACTGGGTAATTGCAGGAGAAGATGGATAGTGACAGGCTAATTGCATAAGTGCACACATACAAGTTGAGTGCATGGATAAGTGTTTAAGTAGCACCTGAAAGCACAGATAAGTCATGGAGTAGTGCCTAGGTGAATACATAAGTGCAACAGTACTGCCTGGGTGATTGTACGAATGCAAAGCTAGTGCCTGGGTTATTGCATAAGTGCATACATAGACTCTGCATGTTTCTATGACTGCACGGTTGTACATAACTAGTGCCTGGGTGAGTCCATGACTACAGGGGTAATATCTACTGCATTACTGGAATATATACCAAGTGAGTAGTTGATTTTATAAGTCCATGAGTACTGCTTGGGTGATTGCTGGAGTACTGAGGGAATGCCTGAGTGATTGGAGGAGTGAAAAGATAGTACCTGGGTGTTTTTATAAGTGCATGGGTACTGGCTAAATGTTTGGACGAGTGCATAGATTCTGAGAGGCTGATTGGAGGAATGTAAGAGTAGTGCCTGGGTGATTGAACCACTGTATAGCTAATGTACTGGTGATTGCATGAGAGCAAAGATAATGTCTAAGGGATTGCAGGAGTACATAGGTAATCTATGTGCGATTCATGAATTAAGGGATAATATCTAGGACATTATAAGAATACATAGGAAGTACCTGGGTGATATTATAAATCCATCGATACAGCCTAGCTGATTACAGTACTATTGTGGTACTGCCTCAGTGATTGGAGAACTGTAAAAGTAGTGCCGGGGTGATTTTATAAGTGCATGGGCACTGCCTAAGTGATTGGAGGAGTGCATAGATCGTGAAAAGATAATTGGAGGGGTACAAGGGTATTGCCTGCGTGATTCAACCAGTGTATAGCTAAAGCATTGGTGATTGCATGATTGCAGAAGTTATGTCTGGGGGATTAAATGAGTACATATGTAATACCTGGTGATTCCATGAATGCAGGGGTAATATCTGGGAGATTACAGGAGTACATAGGAAGTGCCTAGGTAATTTTATAACTGCATGTGTAGTGCCTGGGTGATTAAAGTAGTACTGCAGTAGTGCCTGAGTGATTGGAAGAGTGCAAGGGTAGTGCTTGGGTGATTGAATCATTGTATAGCTAAATGCATTGGTGATTACATGAGTGCAAACATAATGTCTTGGGGATTAAGCAGTACATACATAATGCCTATGTATTTGCATAAATTGAGGGATAATATCAGGGGGATTACAAGAGTACACAGAAACTGCCTGGGTGATTTTATAAGTGCATGACTACTGCCTAAGACATTGGAGTAGTACTGTGATAGTGCCTGAATGACTGAAAAAAGGGCAACATCCTGAAAGCATGCATGCATATATCTCTACCACAACACTATGCACACCTCAAAAATTCACAGAACAAACTTCAAATTTAAGGCAAAAACCAAAAATTATGTGGCATATTTCAACTGTACCTCTCTAGAGACTTATAAAAAGTAGCATAGTCACTAATACCTAATCTCAACATTGTTTTAAAGCACACTATTATGCTGCATCTTCACCATTCCACTACTACTCACAGTCTTGAGCCTACCACATAAAAAGCAACAACACCTCTTTGTTATACATCATGCACCTTCAAATGTCTAAGACATATGAAAATACATATACAAGTAGAGACATACTTGATACAGAAGTCCATGCACACCTTAAAACTTGAAAGACTCCACCTCCAATTTTAAAGCAACACCTAAAATTATGCAGTATACTACAAATGTACATATCCACAAACTAAAACAAACTACCACAATCACTAATCCATCTTGCAATATTCACATATTACTATACAAAATCTATTTCAAACAACATTTAACTACAACAAAACAAACTACAATACGCATCTCTACATTTAATAATATTCTTCAAAAATCACAGTTCATCAATATTTTTTAAAGTTTAAAAAGAAAACAAATACATAATACACCTCAGAAATATATAACTCACCTTCCAAATTGATTTGTAGAATATCAAATATCAGAAAGTCAGAAAAAAACTTCTTATGCACACAATCAATGTAATGCACCTCTCTCAATAAGGTAAGACCAGTAATGGCACACTTTCCCTCTCTTTCTCCACACAAATAAATGTAAGTAACAAATCACATTGCTTCCTACATAATTTCAAATTGTAAAACACATTTCTATTGGTTACACATATTAACCCTTACCAACTGACTTCTAAAAGTGCCCAAACTGATTCTGGATTTTTTTTCGAAGTCGCCATTCCATTGCGCACCAGCGCGGTGGAACCACGAATCCACAAGGGAGTTCAAAAATATATTACAAATAAAAATACCACTACTTTTTAATATCAACCCACTTCTAAAAATAGTACTGACTTGGGAAATCTTACTTTAATAACATTAAACTTCTATATAAATTACAATACCACATTTTAAAACCTCAGATAACATTCAACCCTTCCCCCTTTCTGCCTAATGCCAGTTTCCATAGCAACAGTTCATGGAACATTGAAGTGAACTGTCAGGTCACAAGTTCACTATATCTTCAAGTTCAGCACACTAGCTTACAAAAGCAAACAGCAGGTGTGGTTGACACTTGCAAAATATAACCTTATCCTATCTAATGCACCTTTCAAATATTTTTTACTAACCAATAAGAAACATGCTTTTTAAAGAAAGTAACATGCACCCTATTTTTCAGTGTACAGTGTTCATAAACAGCCAATCAATTATCTCCTTTTTAAAAAACAGCATCTTGTCCACCATTTTAGATACCTCTCATTGTACCAACTAACTAACTCAGCTACAGACATCTTTTCACTACTTCCAGACGTCACTTCAAGATGCTTACAGTGTGGATTGTTGGGCACAGCTATGTTTTCTGGTGCAAAAGGTATGCTGAACGCAGAGGTATTGACAAAGACCTAGCTTTGCAAAATGTGGATATTAAATGGATTGCACAGAGAGGATTAAAGTGGCACCAATTAATGCCTTTGGTTAAAACCTTTTTGCATGTCCAACCCCCTGACCTCATGACTGTGCGCTGTGGTGGCAATGACCTAGGCTCATTGACTGGGGTAGGTCTGGAAATGCTCATGAAGGACACCTTTGCACAATTGATGTTGCTTTTACCTCAAACTGTCTTTGTTTGCTCTAATATATGCCAGAGACAGAAATGGAAGTGGTCAAATCAATTCTGTCCACAGATTGAAAAAGCTAGAACAAATGTCAATAAAGCTGTTTCTGCATACCTAAGAGATCATAGAATGGGGTCCATCTACAATAACAATATACGTTTTGATAAGGAGGACATCTACAGAAGTGAGGGAGTACACTTCACAGATCAAGGAAACAGAGTCTTTCTCAACAACCTAAAGCTCTGCATCGGCACTTACATGTAGCTACAACAAACTCATAATGAACACAAGGGCTCTTTTTAGAGCCACCCTATAACATAGTAGTGAATATATATATTTTTTCACATACATATTTTTGTAATTTTTTGGGGGAGTCGCGTACCCATCGCAATTACACGGGGGGTCCGCGCTGAGAGCCGCGTCTGTGTCGCGACTCCAAAATAGAGAGAAAATAAACGCCCTACTTCCATTATTCGGTATTCTCCCCGGGGACCCCAACCCCGGGGCCTGCCAATTTTTTTAATAAAACAAAAAATATGGAGGGGGGCGCGTGGTCCCCCTCCTAAGGTCACTACTGGCCCCGGGGACCCCATCCCCCGGGGCATGGCCACCCTGCAAATTTTTCAGGAGGGGGCTGCGTGGCCCCCCTCCTAAGGCCAATTATGGCCCCGGGGACCCCATCCCCCGGGACCGGCCTTCCTATGTTTTAAAAAAAAAAAAAATCCCGGGGTGGGGCCACATGGCCCCCTCCCCTGGGCCACTTCTGGCCCCGGGGACCACATCCAACGGGGCCGGCCCTCAGTGTTGGGGACTGTGGGGGGAGCCCCAATGCCCCCACGGTCCCAGCCGGCTCCCCGCCTCCTGCAGGAGCCAGCTTTGCTTTTGGGCAAGGGGAGCTGCTGACATGCAGCTCCCCTTGACCAAAGCAATTCTGCTTTGCTTCATTAAAGCGAGAGCAGGTTTCCTACTCTCGCTTCCACGAAGCAAAGCAGAGTTTGCTATGACAGGGCGGGAGGCGTGCTCCCACCCTGCCATAGCAAACAACAATGTACCGGGGGTGGGCACCCCGGGACATTGCAGGAGCCAGCCCTGGGGGGTGGCAGTCCCCAGGGCCATCAAGGGCTCCAGGAGGGGGGCCTCCCCGCATTTCAATCTTGCAGCCCCAGGGAGGTGGTGGTCCCCGGGACTTGGGGGGGCCCACGAGGACCCCCCGCCTTTCTTAAAATATTAATGCCCTGGGGAGGTGGCGGTCCCCAGGGCAGCATGGGGAGGGGAAGGAGCCCCCCCATGAATTTTAAATGAAAAGCACCAGGGAGGTGGCGGTCCCCAGGGCTGCGGGGGGCCACTATATACCTATACATTGCTTACTATACATTGCTTAAGGAAAACAAAGCGCGGGATTTAAAAAAAAAAAATCTCTGTCGGATTCGCATGCCCAGCGTGAATTCAGAAAAAATTATAAAAACAAAATGCTTTTTTTGGCCTTGGGGGTCATTGTGGGACCCCTGAGCAGGCCTAGGGGGTGAGGGTGTTTCTACCCTGCCCCCTTTTCTTCATGTTTCACTTTTTTCCCCTTTTTCTTGTGACTCGGTTACCGAGTCACAAGATGGCTGCCAACACATTCTGCAGCCAATCAGAAGTCAGCTCGTGCTCGGGAGCAGTCGCGACTCCTCCTCGGTGCTCAAATATATAATTTTTTATTTTTTTAATTTCTCAGCAACTACTCAACAGATTTACACCATTTAAAAAAAGATCGCTTTCTGGACCAAGAGCTACCTTTTTGCCAAATTTGGTGTAATTCCGTTAAGCAGTTCGGGCTGTAGCCCTGTCTAAAGTTCCTATTTAAATGAACATGGGGAAAATGCGTTTTGGGACCCCCTTTTTTCTCGGCCCCCGCTTGACGAATCACCCCGAATTTTTCAAGACAGAAGCTGACCAGAGTGAACCATTAGTTGTGAAAATTTCACGAAGTTTCGTCACACGGCGCCAAAGATATTGGCAAAAGAAAAAACGCTTTTTGAATAGAAACAAGGTCCTAACTATAACCACCTACTGGCGACCGCCAGTAGGTAAAATATATATATATATATATGTATATATATAAATATATATATATATATATATATAATATATTTCAATAGATAGATACATTTATTTATTTATATATGTATTTTTGGTAGTCAAATTTTTGGGAAAAATTTTCCTTCCTGGGTTGTATCTTTTGGTGCTTCTGAAGGGTACAATTGCATGGAATAAGAGGCATCTATTCTTGTTATGTGCCTGGGATCTGTTAATAGAATCCCTTCAGAGTTATTTATTGCTGGTATGGTTGTGGATGTTGTCCCCTGTTTTACCTGCATTGCTAGCAGCCTGCTTGCCTTCTCTCTTTGTTCATAATGTTTATGCCAAAGGCATTGTTTGGCCTTTTCTGTTATCAGGGAATAGCAATTATTTAATCTATTCTTAGCCTCAGTCAGCAACCGCAGAGTCTCTTCTGAAGGGAGTCGCATGTATTGCTGTTGTAGATCTGCAACTAATTTATCCACTATCTCTTTTTGAGTTTCTTCCTATGTCTCTGCTTTGTCAATCATTATGCCCATCATTATGCCCATCAAGCCGGGTTTTTCTGAGGCCCCTAAGGTCTGTGCTGAATCAATGGAATCTAAGGTTTAAGGTTAGGAAATCCTTGGTCTGTTTATTCAGAGCCTTTCCCACTTCAGGATTTTTATAGAAAAGTATATTCACTCACCATGTCTTTCTCTTTGAACTGTATTTTGAAGGCTCAATTATATCAATTGTAGGTGCATCGTCACAGAGTCAATTGCTTGGATGTCAAACATAGCGATTTTGGGAAAATTGTGTTCACTAAAAAGAAGTCTATTCTTATTTCTGTTTTGTGGGACAAGAGAAATAAGTGTAGTCCCTGCTAGTAGGATGGGTCAAGTTCAAGGATTTCTCATGCCATGATCTTCTATTAGGTCCTCTAACTTCCCCTATCATGGTTGTTTGACAAATTTGGTTTTCCAGACCTATTCAGAATCGGGTAAATCTTACTATCCCAGTCACGACCCCGTAAGAGCGGAGAATGACTGAATTCTGTAAAGATTTGGTTGAGTTTGGAAACAAAATCAGTTTTTAGTGTTAGTTATGTTATGTTAAATAAATCTTGATATAGCGCACAACTCAACCCCGAAGGGACATCTCGGCGCTGGTACAGCAGGTGCATGTAGAGAGGCAACAGTCAAAACAGCCACGTTTCAAGGTGTTTTTTAAAGTATTGTGGACTAGGGCAAATGCGAATTAACAGAGGGAGTTTGTTCTAGTGGAACGGGGCAAGATAGGAGAAGGCTCAGTCTCTGTATTTAGCGGTGCAAATTTGTCTGGAACATGGAAAAACCTGGTTGCTTGATCGCAAGTTCCTGCTTAATACATAAGAGGTGAGCCTGGATTGGAGGTATTTAGTGCCTAGCCCTAATCAGAATTTATGAGTGAGGCAGAGGAGTTTAAAGAGGGCTCTCTTCCGAATTGGAAGCCAGTGTCGTGTTTTGAGTATAGGGGCTGACGAGGATCTTGGAGGCAGGTAGTTTACCAATCGTGCAGCAGTATTTTGGACAACTAGTAGTTTTGACAGCAGGGATTCGTCGGAGGCAAGGAGCAGGGCATTGCCATAGTCAAGGTGGCTAATGACTAGTGCCTGGGAGAGTGTTCTGCATGAGCTCAGGATGAGCAATTTGAAGATTTTTTTTAAGTAGACGCATGATGCCATAGCAGGTGCTGCATGTAGAGGTAATCTGGTCTTGCATTGATAGCAGATCATCTTGAATGATACCTATGTTTTTTGCCGTCCTAGTGGATAGAGGAACTGGGCCCAGTTCTGCTGGCGACCAGTCTTCTGTCCAGAAACTCTGTGCTTTGCCAAACAGTAGTATTTCTGTTTTGCCCTCGTTAAGTTGGAGACAGTTGCGAGACATCCAGATGGCTATCTCCTTCATACAGGTGGAGAATCTCTGTTTGATGTTTTCGATGTCTCGCCTAAACGAGACGACTACTTGGGTCTCATCTGCATATGAATAGGTTTCGAACCCTAAGGATTTAATTAGTTGGTCTAGGGGGGCTACGTAGATATTAAAAGTGTAGCACTTAGGGAGGAGCCCTGAGGGAATCCTTTATTTAGTGGGATAGTCCTGGAATGGAATGTGCCCATGGAAACTGTTTGAACCCTATCGTTGATGAAGTATACCTGCCAGTCCAGGGCTTTTTCCTGGATGCTTATCTGTTGGAGGCTCTGCATCAAAATTAGTACAAGATGATATTGAATGCAGACGATAGATCCAGCAGAACCAGCATGGCCGGCTGGTGATCATCCAGGGAAAGACTGACAGTGTCGACTACTGCAAGTAGAGCAGTCTCCGTGCTGTGCGCAGGTCTGAAACCTAACTGAGAGATGTCTAACAGGGTTCTGCTCTCAAGATAGGCTGTGAACTGTTTGTTTACATGGGTCTTCAGAATTCTTCCTAGCCTGGGCAGGAGAGATATGGGCCGGTAGTTCTAGGATTTGTTGGGGTTTGCGTTTGGCTTTATCAAGATAGGTGTTACCTGGGCAGCTTTTAATTGTTTCTGGACTGTAGCCAGAGTCAGTGATTTATTGCATAGTGTGGTAATGGTGAAAGTAATCAGTGGAGCAAGACGTGTGACAATTTTTGGGGACAGGGGTCATTGGGGGTTCAAGATTTTTCTTTAGTAAGTCCTGCATCTGGGTTGGTGAAGTAGGCTTGAAATTGTATAGTACTGTTGTAGTAGGGTGATGTGTTTTATCTGTGGGTAGGTTGTTTTTGACTTGAAAGCTATTATAGATAGTATCAATTTTTGGTTTGGATATAAGTAGCCAATGCATTGCAGAATGTTTGGGAGGCTGGAGTGTCAGAGAGACATGCCTGTGGTTTGACAAAGGTTTTTACGATTTTGAAAAATTCCTTAGAGGAGTTTCCTGCCTGATCTATTTGATGAATAATATGTTGTCTACGGGCTGTCTTCATTTTGGTGTGGTATGGGCGTGAGGTGTCTTTAAATAGTAGTTTATCTGTAGAGCTTTTGTATACCCTCCAAGTGTGCTTGAGCCTTCAACAGTGGGATTTATCAGTTTTTAATTCAGCCATGTACCAGGGGGCCCTAGGTCTGAAATGCTTCTTTGACAGTGGTTTGTGGGGAGCCATGATGTCAAATGTATGGGAGAGAGAGTCATTGAACTGTGCTAGTGCTGAATTTATGCTGTGGGAGTTGTCTGGAATGGGAATGGGAAAAGCTGCTTCAAATGCATCTATAGTGACCTGTCTCCATGGCCTTGCGGTGGCTTGGATTTGGGCCTTGGGTCTGTCATGGTCAGTTGTTATCAAGATTCGGAAACTGATCAAGAAGTGATCTGTCCAAGTTAGTGGCAGTGGGGTGTCGAATTGAGAGAGAAAGTGAGGACTAGAATATGCCCAGCAGAGTGAGTGGGGCCGGCTTTTGTGAGGTTGAGGTGTAGGTTTAACATTACGAGATTAGTTAGCAGAGTAGAAAGGTCGGGGTCGGTGGCCACATCTAGGTGATAGTCAAAATTTCCAATCAGGAGGAAGTCTAGTGCAGCTAGTGTGAAAGGTGCTAATTGCTCTGTTAGGTTGAAGCTGAAATCTTTTTTTTGTCCTGGGGCGATAGATAAGAGCCCCGTTCCAGGGGATGTCATTTGAGTTATGTAGTTTAAATATAATCTTTCCGATCCAGTCTTTGAGTAGGGAGTCCAGTATTTTGACTCTCAGGAGGTCTTTCAAAGCTATAGGTATACCTCCTCCTGGTTTGTGTTCCCTGTCTTGCCTGATTAGTTTATTATTGTCTGGAAATGCTATGGGGATACTGGGTAATGCTAACTGCTGTAGCCAAGTTTCAGTAATGAAACATAGGTCAGGTTGTGTTGAGGTAAGAAGGTCCCAAATTTGTTTAGGAATTGATCTAGCATTAAAGTACATACACATAAGCGAAGAGGGGGAATTTTGTGGTTTAATGAAGGGCCTGGGTAAGGGAAGAGAGGGCTTAGTAGAGACTTTGTGGGCCTGTTTCTGTAAGGGAGTTTTATTGTTTTTGCCCCATCATGCAGTGGGTTTAGTAGACGGCATGTAAACTGGCAATTACGGCAGGCAAAATTACCTTCAAAGGTGATAGGAAAATGGGGGGTGCAGTGTGAGTGATTAATTCTCAAATTCATTAAATATTTGTTACTATGGTAAAAAGTGGGTAAAGGCGAGATACCTTGGTGCGGAGGTGCAGAGTTCCTGGCTCCTGGAAAAGAACTGGCACGGACAGGCGCAGATGGGCTTGCCTTTGACGCATCTTAGGGACGCCTGCGGCATGTCTGCTGCTTGTCGGCACCAGGTTTGTAATTTATGCAATAAGCTACACTGCTGCCATCCAGTGATTAGCGGCTGTCGCGGAATAGCTGCGTCACTGCCGACACGTCCTGGACTCCCTCCGTTCAATAGTGTTTGGTGGGTGAACTGATCCTACTATGAGAGTTTAGTACTGAATGGAGAGTTTTGAAAATACACATCTCCCATTGGGATATGTTTATATCGTTCCCTCTTTTACTTGCAGTCACTGGTTTATAAGTATGGCTATCCATTTCTTCTTGTCAAGAACTTGTGAGGAGTGTGTGACCTGGTGTGGTTTCCATGACGTGTTGAGCATATAACTCTTTGCACCCAAACTCATTTGAGCTTATCCAACTAATCTGGGCTAAGTTTAGTCTCCGGTAGAAGTGATATGCCTGGTTTTCCATGCACTATGTGGGTACTGGTGGACTATGCTTTTAAGGCTTCAGGCCTGTTGTATTTGGAACGTAAAGTAGGATGATTCCTTTATAAACTTTTGTAACCAATGAATGTAGAAAATTAAAAAAACTGCTCTTTTTTCTTTGTTTCTTGGCTGTCTCATATGGTCTGTTATGTTATATTTTGATTTGTCTCTTTGATTGGGAGTTCATGTTTGTCCATCTTTTCTCTGTAGGAAGGAATCCCAGAGGTTTGACATTGTTCAGGGGTGCCCTTCTGCTCCATGGGGATTTCCTTCCTGCGCAGTAAAGGGGATACAGTCTGTAGGTATATTGACCACATTGGAGCAATGCAGTATCATTGTGTCCATTTCATTGTATAGGAAATTCATGAGAAATTGTACTAAATCTATCAAGGTCGCCGGTTAAAGCAGTCCATATCTGGAGTTCAATTTTCTCATTTTTGGTCTCAAGGCTAGAAACTTCCTTCTGGTGATAATAATCTCAAGTGTAAAAAACTGCTGCAAAGAAAATGTTAAGCCTTCACATTTAAATGGGCCATTTGTCTTATATACATTTAGGATTGCTCCAGGGTGTTGAAATCTCAGGAAAAAGGGAATTAAATTTCAAGTTGACTTGTTTGCTGGGGTGGATCACCTCTTAATAAAATAGGCTCTTTGAATCTCTAGTGGCAGTTTGAAGGACAAACCTGTTATGTTGGGTAGTAGATCTATGAGGTAGGAAGACATGTCTATTCCCTTCTTGGGCACAGAAAGGCCACATATACATATGTTGTTCCTCCTAATTCTATCCTCCAAATCCACCACTTTCCTTTTCGGCTGCCTGACATCCATTCCCCAATCCTTTATCGCAGACACTCATGAGCCAAAAGCACCCATTTCTGCTTGGTATTTGAAGTTTCCTCTGCCACTGATACTATAGATACTTTGTTGCTCTTTAGTTCAACCATTATAGGTCCCAGAGCCACTGGCTCCATGACTCCTGTGTGTGATAAAGTGGACTGTTTTTTGCCCCCCCAGAAAATGCCTCGGAAAATAGGAGTTGGTGTGATACATTATTTTTAGGATTATGGATAGATATTGGCTTCTATGTTTCAGTTTTCTGTGATAAGTTCCATAAATAGCCAATTATTGTATTATGATAGGGGATGTACCTTCTGTCTAGTTCTATATATTTACAGTGGTAGGGCTTTGGCTTTTCTAGTTCCACAACAGAAGCTAAAAGTCCTCTTTATAAGGATATATTGGTTTATGTTATTGCAGTGATTTATTTATTTTTAACATGGGTTAACCATCTTGGCAGCACGTGCAGCATTAGCCTCATAAGTATGATGTACTGATGTCAGCAAGAAGAAAAAAAATGTAGACTATGTTCTTATCGACTTCACCCACTCTATTGGGACATCCGGTACCAAAACGTTGATGCAGTCCTCAGTAAGCGATTTTGTCTCCAAGTACGTGGCTTTATTCTCATTATGAATGGGATCTATGTCATGAAGCAGCTTAACAGCAGCAACATTCCAACAGCACCAGCATTTCTCCAAGAGGGGAGAGAGAGGGGTGTAATTAGCTTCGAGGCGAGACTGTGATGCGTGGTTCTGAGCTTCAGAACAAATGCAAAAAGAACAAATGATGGACAAACTGCTCAACAATGTCAAACACTCATTCCCAGTACTGAGATCTGGACCTAAATCCATAGATTTTTTTCCCACCATGCCATTCCAGTTTGGACCCAGCCATATGGAAATCAGTCTTGACAATGCTCCCCATGGAAACAGTTCAGCCCAAACTGCCAGGTCAGGTCCTCCCAGGACCAGAAAATAAGCATCTTATGACTGGTTTTGGGCTAACACCCCTCATCAGCCAGGATAGCTGGCCCACGTCTGGGTATACCGTCCCACGTCTGGGTATACCGTCCCAATTAGGGCAAGAAATGCAAAAAGACCAAATGATGGACAGAATGCTGAGCAATGTCAAACACTCACACCCTGTACAGAGATCTGGGTCTGGTGAGCAAAGAAACGATGGATTTAGGCCCAGAACTCTGACTGGGGGTGTGTGTTTGACATTGTTCAGCATTCCATCCAAGGAGTTAGCCAACTGTAAGGGGCAGGTGACAGAAAGTAGCAGATCTCATAGCCCCTTCAGAGAGTTCCTGAAGCACTCCTACACTTGGGGATAAGCAGACATTATTCTCATTCAGTAGAGTGATATTTCAGTTAATCACCAGGGAAGTGAGAGAAAGTAAATCTGGAGATCATGTAGTGTCTTTGAGCAAACAGTGTCAGCATGGACTTTGTGCACATGTAAGTGACCAGGACGTTCAGTGACTTGCAGTGTGCACAAGAGCATCAGGGACAGGAAAAAGAGGAGGAGCTTTAATGACCTGCAGTTGAGCAGTGGCCTTAGGGACTGAAGGAGAATCTTCATGCACTTTAGAATGAGAGATGTTATAGAACTTGAAGTTAAGCAGGTCGAGCAGGACCCTTTTGGAACTAAGGGTTATCAGGAGCCTCTGGGGACTACTATTGAGGCAGGAGCTTTTGAGGCCTGAGCATAAACTGGAGCCTTGAGGACCTACATTGGGTACGCCTTATTTTGGGGACCTAAGAGTGAGCCTGTAGGGCTTAGGGGTCAGAAGGTGCATTGGAAATCTAGTGGTGAGTGGGGACCTCGGGATCTTTGTTTGTGCAGAGCACCAATAGAGCTGGGAGTAAACAGAAGCATCAAGGAACCTCATGGTGAGCATGGTCTTCACTGCCCTGAGGGTAAGCAGGAGCTTCCAGCAAGAGATACAGGGTCTAACGATGAACAGGGATGGAAGCGGACCTAATGTTGAACAGGATTCTAAGACACCAGGGAGTGAACACAATTGCAGGGACACCTAAAAGTGAGCAGAAGACTATTGGGTTCTCTGTGTAAGCAGGGTCATCAGAGATGTCTCTGAACTGGAGTCTCAGAGGACCAGTCAGTGGAAATGAGTTTAAGGGTCCTGAGGATCAGTGAGTAGTTTTAGGACCAACTGATGATGAGCAAGAGCCTCACTGTCCTAGATCCTTTAGAGTGAATAGAAGTTAGACCTAAGGATGAACATGACCCTCTGAGGATCTGTAGGTCAGTGGAGGGTGGGGATCCCCATGAATGAGCATGAATTTGAGGACCTAAGAAAAGGGAGAAGATGCAGGGATATGGAGGTGGGCAAGGGTAATGTTAGGTTTATGAATCTGAAGAAGAGTATCAGTAGGCCAACAGCTGAGATGCAGCGGAAAATTGAATTTTCAGTCCTACCCAATGTTACTGGCCTACAGGTTATAGAAGGCTTAATTTACCACAAAGCTGCCTCAAAATGAATCGCCTTATACTAACCAAGGGAGGTTTCACAAAAGTTGTAATCCACAAAGGTGGGCCACATTTGTTTGGAGTTCCTATGAAAGGTTTGCTGGTGTTTGTCAAAACAGAGGAGAGATGGGGGTGAGGAAGGGTAATCATCATACACAGGAGTAAGCAACACGGAGAGCCGGGTAAGAAACAAACAAGGAGTGAAGAACAAAGCACAAGGGAACAGGGGAGAGAAGAACACAGAGCACAGGGGGAGAAACAAACAAGAAAGTGAGAAGCATCCAAAAATGACAGCATTAAAAGCAGGGGCAGAAATGCACACAAGGGCGCAAACAACACTGAGTGAGAGGAGGGGGGTGAGAAGTACACAAGAGAGAAACACAGCTAGGGGTGGGCATTTGGGGCGAGAAATAAAGAGCAAAAAATCACATGTGCTCTCATGGGAGTGCTCAACCCAAAAGGAAAAAAAGTTTGCTAAAAGAGATCAGTGGAAGGATAGAAGCCAGCCAATAAGAGAGATGGTAAGAGGTTATGCTCCAAGGGAGGGACAGATGCAAGATGGACAAGCTGGGAAAGTGAAAGTCATTGAAATAGAAGCAAGCTAATGAGACTGACAATAAGTGTAACCAAAGGTAAGCAATGGTGGGCTGTATGCCCCTGTAACTTCTTGAACTGTCCGGCAAGCTCAACCCACAAGTGTACTTCGCAGAGCATAAGACAGGTTCCCCAGCGGCTGTTAGACTTACTGATTAACTAATGTGCATACATTTACATTTTTTTCAGGTAACAGTCACCCTGGAGAGAAAGCTTGTTTCGCCTTTGGCTGTCTGTCCCTTCTTTTGCTTCACACCATAGGAGACCCTCTATTCCTTTTCAGCCTGAGGCTAGAGGGAGATTAGGGTTGAGTGTTCAGGAATGGCTGTTTTAACAAACAATATGGGATCTGTTTTGGTAAAATTATGAAAGCTTGTGAATATTGTTCCCAGTACACTCTGTCTACTTTAACCTTTTTTGCAGGACCCTTATGTAGAGTTCTACACAGATATCAGCAACATGTGTACTATCCGTCTGAGCTCCCCTAGCAAAGTATAATATTGGGATTGGAAGCTCTGACATGCAGGTTGCAAAGTAAACTCTCACTTAATTTCTCTTCTCACTCCTTGTTCAACCTCTTTCTCTCTCTTTTCCCTTTTCTCTATCTGTTCCCTCCTCTACCCTGCCATGCCATTCGTCTCTGCCTCTCTCATTCCCCCACATTCTTTCTCTCTATTCCCTCTCCCTCACCTTTTATATGCCCCCTCACCTTTTTTCTCCTTTCAACCTTCTCTCTGTCACCCTTAGACACTTTTTGTATGTTTTCCACTCCTTTTTCCACCGCTTCTTCTGTGATCTTTTTTCTTTCATCATCTGTTCTTTATCTCTCTCAACTAAGCGACCCTCACTTATTTTCTTCTTTCACTGGTCACTCACTGTTCTAACCTTCTATCTTTCCATCTCTGCATGTATAATTCTCTCCTCCTTTCTCAGCATAATTTTCTCTCAAACACTCTCTAGTAGTGCTACTGCCTGTGAACTCTAAGTCTATGTTCAGTAGCAAAGCGCTTCTTCTGGCACTATGATTTATGGTCGGCTGTCAAATTCTGCTTGTAGTGTATATGTTCGCTAGTTTTTTCATCTTTAAATACGTCCAACTATATGTGAATGTTTGCTCAATACTCCAATGTGTAATACAATTAAAGAACATAAACTTATTTTGGCTTGTACTTCTGTCAACTGTCTATTTTATAATCGTGCAGCCTCCTCAGATGTGTCAGTAAAATGATCTTTTTTCCTGAATTTTGAACCTTTGTCCTGAATTTTTGCTCTGAAATTTGAACCTTTGTCCTGAATATTTACTGACACTGCCCTGAATTCACCTTCTTGCCATGTGTCCACCCTAGCCACTGCATGAAGTGGCTTATCTGCAATAATGCTCTGGCAGCACCAGCTGGCCCTGAATCTCATCGAGGTTGAGCTGAGGTCAGCGTCAAATGTAATCCATTTTTTACCAACATCTTCTCTGGGTCTGCCTCCTCATTTCTCTCAACATTCTTTAAAGGAGAATCGCCATAATCCAATTTTTAGCTGCATAGTATGCAAAAGTGCCAGGAGCACCTCAAACGTTGGTCATCATGCTCGTGGCCATGTCCCACCTTCATCTCAGCATTTGAATTTGCAATGTGCAGGAATTGTGATCCCTGCCCCTTTGAACGTATTGGCCATAGCACCACAAAGAGTGGAACCCATTTATTTTTACATCAAGGAGAGCTTGCAGTTGTTCCTGGGGATACTGTATGCTACACCTTATATCCCTACCCTGCACATGAACAGTATAAGCTGCCTCATATGTACAGCTTACATTTATAATGGTTAACACGTGCCTTTCATAGGTAGTAACCATTGCATGCTTAGCGATCGTAAACACACCTGCAAGACATTTACGCATATCATTGTGAGTTGCAAGGGAGAAAAATAATGTTCTTTGGCCATCGTTCATCAGGCCAGTGATGTATGAATGAAACCAGAGAAAAAGAGACTTTTAGCACTGTAAGCACTAAGAAAAAGATTATTACTCTGGAAGATGACACTACATGTTCTCACTTTCCACTAGGGTTTGAATTGTTGATTTTATATCTGTAGCATTTCCTCCATGTGATGGTTTGTATATTTACCCCGTTGCACATGATCTAGGATTGTGTAACCACACATTTGCTCCTTATACAAATAGCAATGGTCATTTCTGCAGTTTACTTTAATGTCATGTTTTCTGGGTATTTTGTATTATTATTTTTCATAAAATTTAGTGATCTAATTATGAGAACCAAATGTTGTGATGTTGTCATGCTAATCCAAAATACACATATAACAAATTAGAAGGAAATTTTTCAATCAAAATCTCAATGTTAAATTTAGATAACCCGTTTAATATGCTTTTACCTACATTACTTTCGTTACATTGAACATACATACTTTCACTTAAGTTGTAATCATTTTGCCACCTACGTCAGCTGAATATTACACTGTCATTAAGACACTTAAGTTGCAATATTTTCTGGTCAGCTTGTCCTCCAGAGCCTAAAATTGGATTGCAAAAAATGCCACAAATGTAGGAATCCAGCCACAACTGCCATTGCATGGGCTGTATTTCCCTGCTAAAGCTGAATAGTGCCATCAGTACCCAGCTGCAGGGAAATGAGCTCAGGGCATTCATGCGTTTATTACATGTCGCATGGATATTAAAGTAGTAATATTAAAAATCATAGTAATGGCCAAAGATGACTCCCTTTGCTCTTTACAAGCTGTCATGCGGTCAAAAACAAACAGAAAAACAATAGTTCTGCAAATGGTGATTTGCGCATCATGTTTTTCATAGTTATTGGAAATGTTGGACTGGGGATTTCTTTTTAATAAAAACATGCACATGGAAAGGTTTATACTTCCCCAAACTACTGTGGACCGAACGGATGATAATTAACACTGATGCAGCCTCCGTTATGCCACTCGACACCAGTGTCTGAAATCGCTGGGTAGTCACTGGCTATGTTTTTCTAATGGGCTATCCAGATAGAATTATGGTTTTGCATTCATTACCTTGAACAGTGAGCAGCATTGGCATCTGTTAAAATTTAATTAAGAACTGTAGTGTAACAGTACCCAACATGTTGTTTTAAAATGCAAATGATATTGAACTAGTGTTCCACTGGTCCTAATGTTGTAACATTACTAATGTGCTGTTCTGCTCTCTTAGGGTCCAGCTTAGCTCTCAGTGGCACAGCCCAATAAATTATACCACAGTGCTGTATTGAACCGTGTCAAGATCACACTATAGGCTGCACAGTGCACTCCCAACTCGACACGGGAGAAGCCATAATATCTCCACCAGATAGAAGAAGAATTGATTAACTGTGATTGAAATTCCATGTGTCTCCCACAGATGCATTTTTAGAAAGTGTGAAAGGATGTTCAGGACTCCATCGGCGCCTGTTTAGGGTTTGAAGCTATTGCCGATGGCATGAGTGAATGGCTATACCACACAGTAATGTCTAGTTTATGAATTCAGATTTATCACTGGCAAACTGAGGGCCTAATTTATTGGGTGTTGGCATAGGGTAGCTCAGTAAGTAACCTTGCTGCACTGCCTATGTCAAAGTGAAAGGGCAGGAATGTTACAGGAATGCACCGTATTGGATACATACGGTATGTATCCAATACGGTGCATTGCTGTCCTTTCCCGCTGCTGTGGTGCAGTTTTGGAAGCCTAGCGCCAATGCAAGCACTGTCGCACCATGGTACAAGGGTGTCTGTGCTGTCGGCAGGATTGCTTTTGTGCAGGACACGGCAACTTCCTGTACAAAAACATTTCTGGGAGACCTTTTCTTCTTTCTATGTGTGGTGCAGAATGCCCCCCCCCCCCCAGGAGGTGTAAGATTTTGGCGCATCCCCAGGTTTACATACATTTGTAAATCTGGGGAAGAGTCAAAATCCATGAGTGTTACGTGGGAAAATCCACTGCAATGCCGATGAAACACCTCTCTAGCGCAGAGTAAGGCAACGCAGCGATTTGCGCTGCTTTGCCTCACTCCATATCTATGAGGCCATTCAAAGCCACGCAAAGTGGCTTTGCGTGACCTCATAATTAAGATTTTGTAGTTTGCCTCGCAGGACCGTCACAAAAAGGGACCCTTCAGAGGCACAAGGGGCTCATAAATATGCCCGAGTGCGTTCATACATGCTCCCACTAATAGCACACCGAAAAGCTTTGGTGCACTATAAAACCGAATGAATCATCTTAGTTGTGAGTCACAGAAACAAACCTGCTTTCTAGGAAATTACCTTGGCTGCTCGCCTCTATTCAAAAGGAGATGAAAATCCCACTAACGTTAGCCACACCCTCAGACATCAAACAAAACACACAGGGGCATATTAGCAAGACCGGCGATAAAATTATCGCCGTTTTAGCGGCAGGAAACTGCCGCTAAAGCGGCGATAATGAGCTTGATAATATGCGTTATAGAATTCAATAGAAGCCCAGGTTAGATGTCCTGCACATCTAACCTGGGCTTCTATTGGAATTCTATAGCGCATATTAGCAAGCCCATTATCGCCGTTTTAGCGGCAGTTTCCTGCCGCTAAAGCGGCGATAATTTTATCGCCGGTCTTGCTAATATGCCCCACAATTTCATAAAAATACCACTGAAAACGTATTCAAAGAGTAAATAAGTGCAGATTTAACTTTTAAAAATTCATTCAACAATTCTGTTAGATATCTCACAACTGTTATGCCACTATGCGTAATCTAATGAAAAGGTTGTAAAATATTTACAATGAAGATGAGCAAGGAGCGCAGTGCTTAATTTGAGCGGTGCTTTCCGGTGCTCAGCACCGGCACTTAATTGATATCCGGTGCTCGGCACCGGCACCTAATTGGCAACACTATACTTAGAGCAGTCCTCCACATGGTGGCGCTACTCATCTAATTTAGAGATGAGCAGAACACCGGTAATTTAGGAATACAATATATATTAAGATTGATAATACCTGCCTCCCCAACCCTTCCTTTAGCTTTGTGGACCTGGAATAATCTGAACTGTCGCATTTACATGCGAGAGAGATGGTTAGTAGTTGTTTTGGCAGCAATGACAATGGCGATGGGTGGTGCAAGCTGTAGTGGCCTCCTGGTCAGAGCCCTGGCACTTCATATTTTACAAATTAAGCACTGAAGGAGCGTATCTGACAATGACCGGACAAGCACTATACTCAACACCTCCCACAAACAAATGCATTTGATCAGTAAAATGCAAACAAATCTGTTTTACCAACAATACTCACACCTGACAATATGAAGACAACTCCCTACCCCCGTTCCCAATATACTAGAACATGATTGCTCCACAAGGGGGATGAGCAGCAGCCGGTTTCGCAGCGCATAGAATAACACAGATCAGCACAAAATGTTGTCAATTGTTTCTGGATAAAGATGCAATAGATGCCAAATGTGGTAGTTATTCATTAAAAACACTCCATGCTCCCAAAATAACAAAAAAAACACGTTTTATGTTCTCATGTAATATAGATGTTACTCATGGTAATCTGGCAGTATCATCAAAACTAGCAATTGTGTATTGGGCTTTATGACTACTTACAACTAATGCTACATCTGATGTAAATGACCATTCCTTGATAGTTCTTTTAAGCAGGGATCGGCTATCAATTCTTGATAGAGTACACAAAAATCATTTGGATCAAGTTATATTTCCGCAGTATAGATTTAAGATGTCAACCCTCATTTGTATACTTGTGGTTAATGCTCGACTGAAAATGTCATGCTACAGTAACGTCTTGAGCAAAATTAGACCTGGCTTGACATCAAATCTTAAGAGTCCTAAATTATATTTGTCTGTGAGCTGCATAGAGCAATTTTGCCCAAATTAACGTGCATTTAGCCCCAAGGATAGGAACAATATAGAGTCAGCAGTTTGTGTGTGCAAATGATAGTTTTTAATTTATTTCTCCTCAAAATGTTTCTGTGCTGTGTAAAATGTCAGATCCACTTTCGTTGTTATCACAGGGGTTGCAAATAGTGACCAACCTGCATAGTATGCCAAAAGTGAACCCCCACTGTGGCCGCATTGCAAATTTACAGGTAAATCACAAAAAGGTGTTGCGCAATTAACATTCACTATTTGCTAATTATCTGTTAGTACATCAGCCCTACGTTACTTATACTGTTGTAATCTATTTAACAATCTTTGTAACCTAATCCAAGTGTTTGATATTATAGGTAAATTGTCTGGGTTAGTCAGATAGTTTAACCTAAAAGAGTATGTTTCAGAGGAAAGCTGACTACCTCTGAGAGAGTATCAAGCAAGTCTGCTGTATAGAGTTAGAAGAGTACTGTAGCCAGTATAGACCCTTGTTTTAGCCCACTGAGTGTGGCAAAGATATGGGTTATACATATCTTGCCTGAGTGACTGACTCTGTCAGAAATTAGGTTATTAATTTGGGAGGGGGTACCACTGCCAACTCAATAACCCTCTGTGGTTAGGTCAAAACACAGATCTGAGAGAATCCCTAATTAATCCCTGGTAGCTGTGCACAACCAGGAGGCAATCCCCAGATTAGAGCGTACTAAATTCTTGCAGCATAAACAATTGCAGTGTGAAAAATGCAACCCAATAAAATTCCCAAAACAATTTAAAACAATAGAGAAAGTTTTAGTGGAAAATCAGCAACAAGATAATCAAAATAAGGAGAACCAGAGGTAACAAATTATTAATATTTTAGGTCAAAAAGTGTCAAGAAAAAGTAAAGTGGCAATCAAAAGTCACTGTTCACAGTTGACTGGGTCCTAGGTGTGATATTAGGCCAACCACAATGGAGCAGAGTTCAGATACACCAAGTGGGCCATCCCAGTCAAAGCATTTTTTTTTCCGACTTGCTCTGTTGAAATGATGGAGGGCAATATGTCAGCCATTCTGAGGGACCTCTTCCTGTCAAATTTGGAGTTGTCTGCTGGCAGTGCAGGCACCTTTCCACATACATACAAATTACCGTCATGGCGGTTCTGGTCAATGGAGGAAATGTTTGACCGTCAGTATCGTTAGCCTTGATGGCCAACCATCAAACAACAGTTTTTTGTTGTTCAAAAGCAATCTCACAAAGTCCCTAATAATGAGATTTACCTCGAGATGATGAATGGGAAAAAAATGATTTCACACTGTTCACCCTAAACAGGACAGATGATATAAAGTTTTTGCTTCACCAGCCCCTACTCCATTAGGCTGTTGGCTTTATCAAATGAATACTTACAGTCCACCCCACTCTAAAAGAGGCATGCCGTCCACAGGTTTGGGGACAGGGTATCCTATGTCAAGCATGCATACTCACATGCTTTTTTATATGCTTTCTTTATATGCTTTCTAACGCCAGTATACACGATTGGTGTACCAGGGTATGGGTCCATGACTAAGAGAATTCACTGGTGGATCACAAACCGCTCTATCAGTATTTTTAATGTCTTTGTCACTATGCTCTCTTGCCCCTACAGGTCGGACCCGGAACAACACACACACAGTAGGTAGCACCAAGGGGCACTACTCAGTGTAGGGTAGTTTAATCACTATATGTTTTTTGCCCTGATGAAGCGCCCTGGATCCTTATGACCAGCTCAGACAGGGAACATGTCAACACACTTGTGAAGGAGTGACCACAGTTAGGTCTCTCTCTCACGAGGCAGTAGGAAGATTTCCTACTCAATCTCACACTCAGACTACCTGGGTTCCTTTCAAACCCAGAGGTAGCATCCACCTACCATAGGTTTTTATTCCTGGATGGGCAATCCTCTCATTAAAGATACAGTGTCAGATCACCCTCACCAGTTTTATCCTTTAATCCACACCCCACTTCACGTCACAAGCCACCTCACCCGCACACATTATACAGCAGCCTCATAAAATATCTCCGCTAAAGCGACCCTTCGGGGTACCCAATGGGTATTACAGCGCCGGCCCAACGAGGAGCACCACCCTATGATGAAGCATGACATCCTCTAGGGGATGTGTGAGGGCAACATAAACAGTCCTGCTGACTGTCCTGCTCCAATAATCTAGCCCAGGCACTCTCCACCTTTTGAGAGACCGTGCCTCTCCCCTCCTTCTTTTCCTCTCAGGAACATTAGCCCTATTTTTGAATTTCCTGATTCTTGATAGGAGCACAGGCTTTTGGATCTTTTGAACTAGCTCCCTGTCCCCCCCAGCACCCCCTTCCCTTCCACAACGGGTCTCCTGTTTGATGTTCATACATAGGACAGATATTTTTACCTGACAATTGTCACTAAAGTCCAGCCTGTGCACAGTGGAGCTGCGGACAGTCTTATATTTTTTTGAAAAATGTGGGTGGTGTAAGAACATGCTGCAGGCCACATATGACATTTAACTTCCCATGCCAGCAATTCACATTAGAAATATTTACAATGGACTTATAGGAAAGTTAAATAGGCCAAAGAATAGCACACATTTTACACAAAAAGCACATGCACTTTACTACTGGTAACCAGTTGTAAAGGACACATGTTTTTAATTTGAACAAAAATAGAATACAGAAAAAGACAAAAATCCTGTGGTGACCATGCAGAAAAAAGGGGATATACTGCAGACCCTCAACCAGGTTTGATCATGTATTTCATTCCCTAAACTCAGAAGTGAGAACTTTGTCCAGAGCCACACCATATCAAGTTAATCCAACTGTTAGTATGTATAACTAGTTTTGCAAATCTTTCTTCTGAAGCATACCTGCTTATGCTCAATCGAAGTAAACTCATTTGCTCAGGTTTTAAGTTTATTTAAGAATAGCCTTGCTGTTGGAAATGGCCCTTTTTGCAGGGTTATCCCCAAACTTTTTGCTTCTTCCTCCTATGACCTTACCATCCACGTCAGGCTGGAATTGCTGAGGGTATGTGTAACATGAACAATGTAACATGGTCACTGCTATAAATCAATTGAATAGTGGATATTCTGAATTATTGAATTTCACATAGATCATGTTAAAATAATTTTCCAAACCTTTGCTGAGATGAGAACACTGAGGTTTGTTTTTGGGCCCCCACTCATATCCTACCAGTAATCAAAATCCAAAGCTACTTTTTTCTTACTTAGTCCTGCTAGTTTTATTTGGACTTCTTTATACTTTTGGTTCCTGAGAGTAATGACTTTCCACATATTGTCTCCTCTCCAGGCACTATAATCAGTTTCTTTTGTTGCATCAGTATGCTGCTTAAGTTAGCCACCAATGTGACCTATTAAATAAGCTTGTTGTGCCTTATTTAAAGCTTCCCTACAGGGAATCTGCTTGAAATCTACAAATGTCCCATCTTTCCCATTTAGACTGCATGGAGACCATATTTCGTAAAATTAGAATCTTGGGTGGTACACAGAGTTAACAGGGATCATGCTCTTCCCACACATAACAAAGTTTCGGTGGTGATTCAATTTAAAAGACCATGTGTATGTACAGATTATGGAATGGTAAAACAGTTGCATTTACTTCTTGCAATGAAATATTAATAAGAGCTTGATCCAAAGTAGATCAAAGCATTCGTATCAATATGTATCTCATTTGATGTGACCTCCTTTACATATTTCATAAGCATTAGCTGTAACTCAGCTTCCTGTTTCTTTAGTACCAAAGACTGGTAAAAAAGAAAGAACATTGGTTCCTGGTGGTGATCCCGGTCTATTTTAGAAATTATTATAATGTCATTGCAGAGCTATAAAAAAAGATATTTGAAGAAAGGCACTATCAAGTACTGTACTTTTCCAATGCAATACCTGTGTCAATTAGGCAGTAGCATCATGCTTAAATTTCCCACTATGGGTCTTAAATGCCCATAAATTGAGATGGTGAAACATGTTCCTATCTGCCTGATCTTGCTTCTTGTGCTCCGTAATTATATGTGGAATTATCAAAAAAAGTATTGCTATTTGATGAAAATTCAAACCATACTTTGTAATGATAATGATAATCATGGTAATGGAGTAATTGAAAACTGTTTCTTCTATCTCTGTCAGTACTGTTTTCAATTTTTATAAAGCGAATATTTTGAAAGAGAAAGGTAAGTGTTAACGAAAACCATCTTCTAAGACATTGATATGTAGCAGACAGGTTTATGTCAACCAATAACAAAGAGTCAGGGACCTGATTCCAAAATGGAAATCTTATATTTTTAAGAAAAGCAATCTGTGTTCCTTAAAAGAAGCAGTGGACTTTTTTTCAATTTTCAGATGGAGAAGGTGGTGGTCCCCTCAACCATTATCTTCTAAGCCAGAGGTCACCAACTTGATTTGCAAAGGGTCAGAGGTTCTAAGAGGACTCCTTCCCTTTAACAAATCAGTTAGCCCTCCAGCTTGTGTGTCAAAAACCGTTCAATGGTTTGGGAGTTGATTTGTGTTCATAAATCATTGATACATTTTTTTGAGTCAGAAATAGGAGGGATCCCTTTTCACACCCTTCCTATTTGGCATTCGGAAAGCATTGTAAAGATACTTTTATACATCTGAAAGAATTTTATGACTCATAAAAGGGCTTTTGTATGAAAATAAATGTCCATTTGCAATCGCCAGCCAAGTAATTGGTTAATTGCGGTATTGCAATAGAAAAGGAAACCAGGCACTGCAAAGGGAATGGCATAAACGTTCCAGCACGGCATGGATTGTGATGTCCATGCCATTCTGGAACTTTGTGGAATACAGACAGGGGGGCACATGGGGTGCCCCCCTTAATATATCCCCATGGTGGGGGAAATGGGAGCCCTCTAGGACCCCCTTTGTCCCTGCACCACCAGACTTTTCATTGCAGGGCTCTGTCATGAAAAGGCTGGCAGTCCAGGAACTTGTAATATGCTGAGCGGGACTGCGCCATTCCCCACTCAGCATATTGCATTGTGGCGCTCCTGTACCACTGCCAGGTAATGACTGTTCCCTGGTGCAGCCAGCGTACCACCGCTCCTACGACTTTGACAGTCATAATACGGTGGATGGTGGACCACCTGTGCGAGTCTGGTGGTCACAAGACCACCAGACTTGTAATCTTGCCAATATTTACTAAAGAAATAATCTATATTTCATGCCAACAGATGAAGTAGGGCTTCTGGAACAGTATTCAATTTTTCTGATTCATAATTCAATTTCACAGGAGTCTTCCTGACATCATTGATATTTTAATCCTTCAGCCCATTATGTGTTTTGCTTTCCTCCCTGGACACAGAAGAGGGAGGAACCCTATATTTATAATAATCGGGACGGGGTAACTACAAGAAACAGAAAAACAGTCCCTGATTTTGTTGTCCGGATCATGTGTTGTGTCAAAAAAAAAAACTAAAGTAGTGTAACACCTTGCATATATACACATTCAATGAATCCAAAATACACACAGATAAAATTATTAAAATTCAAGATATCAAATTTATTCAAAGTCGTTATTTAAAAAGTTCTTGTTAAAAAACAGGGCATGAATTGAATATACAAAAAATAAAAACAGTATATTAGATACAATAATCAATGTCAAAATGCAAAATCATAAAGAAAACTACACAAAAGAGGTCGATGCAGCGTTTCGATGTAATTTGATGCAAACACCTTCTTCAGGACAGAGTTTTCTGAAACAATTTTAGCAGTATATTAATATTTTTCATAAAACATCGTGTATGCAGTTTTGTTGACATTTCGAAAACAATTTCCGATACTGTACTAACAGACGATCAAGGTAAAGTTACACTTTATTGTTACAATTTAACAACACATCATTTTTTTAGAAGAATTTTTACTCTAATGTGTATCTAAAAACATTTTTGACAACTTAATGTCCTAACCGTTTTTTGTTACAACACATAATCTGAATACTAATTAAAACATACCTAACAAATGTTAGGCGATTCCTTGGTGATTTACTAGGCATGGAGCCTTCTTCGTGATATGATTGAAAAGGAAGGATACCTATAATTAAAACACAGTGTCATTTAAAAAAGGTACTTATTCAAAAGCCACACAGAGTGGCAAAGTTAAATATCTCTGATTTTTCAACAAACGCATACCTTTTTATATGGTATTCATAATTAATAATTGCGTTGTGTGGAGCCACCGATGAAAGAAAGAAATTATATTTTCTTAAACCTTTATTGAGACAAATAGAAAACCGTATAACATATCTCTTTCCATTAGCGGTTTAAATTGTGCTTCAAGATAATATATATTTAATTTGGGCTTACCATCAAAAGTTGTTCAACAGCGGCATAAAATATGAATGCCACTGAATGTCTTTAAACGGATTTTTTTTAGAATTAGACGGAGAAAAAACTGAAAGAGTAATGGTTTCGAAGAACGACATGTTAAAGTTATGCTGGAGCTCTTATGACTTCTCAATTTTAATCAAAGTCCTCTATAAGTCCTATAGTGTACCTGATATTGTTGCATTAATAGTCTTGGCAATTTGGAGGGTAAAATCTGCAAACAACAACAAACAATAATATGTTTTAATATTTAGATTATGTTATTCTTTTATATTCCAAATTTTTAGGAGTATTACTCGTTTGCCGTATTATGTGTAGGAACCAACGGGCTACATTGATACATAAACTGTTATAATTACTGGTTGTTACTCGTTGTGGGACTACTGACTCATATAAATCCTCACAACGAGATTCAACGCTGGACTCTGTTTGTCGGTAATTACGTGTTCCTAAACGGAACCAGGCAACAAACTAAATATATTAGTTTACGCGCATGTATGAATTATTATGGTTCCTAGTTGGTAGTGATTGCGAGACAATAAACTTAAAGCGATCACCACGAGGAAATTCAACGACGGGCTAAACTAGTGTAAAGAAAAATGTTCTTCAACGGGGCCAGACAACGAACTACATGTCTGAAATATTGCGCGCTCCTGCGTGGAACCGGCCGACGAACTAAGAATATTAGTTTACGCGCATGTATGGATTATTATGGTTACTAATTGGTAGTGATTGCGAGACAATAAACTTAAAGAGATCGCCACGAGGAAAATCAACGACGGGCTCAACTAGTGCCAGGTTAAATGTTCTTCAACGGAGCCAGACAACGAACTACATGTCTGAAATATTGCGCGCTCCTACGTGGAACCGGAGTTACTCCTTTCTATTGAACATAATCCATTATTAACTTATTGGTAACTCACGGCAAATCATTAAACCTTCACGCCCCCAAAGTGTTGTGCTCCACTTACCTCATGTAGTTCCTACGGCCTCCCTGCTCCGACACCAACGACTTCCGGGTTAACATATTCAAAGACAGAAACCGAGGTGTGCTATTTATTTACCTTAATCCGGTCACGTGGTGTACCAAAACCAAGTCAATCTCGATTGTTTTTGAATATACTAATTTAAAACACGTATATGTTTTTCATAGAGACTTAACCAATATCTAAAAATAACATAGACATAATAGGCCATATTCAGAGACAAAAAACGAGGTGTGCTATTTATTTACCCTATTCCGGTCACGTGGTGTACCGAACCTGAATCAGTCTCGATTATTTTAAACTCATAATGCCAATACTTTTAATAGAGACTTAACTGATATCGAGAAATAGCATAAACATAATAGGCTCTATTTACTGTTTATTTACTATTCGTTTTCCTGATGGTCTGGTGCAAAAAATACAGCGGCCATCTTGGAACAGTGTTTTTAAGTAAAAATTCATCCACATCTCAGAAGAAAATACAAGCAACAGCCCTATTAATGTAAAAATTTACTCAAAAATACTCCGTGGTCCCTGGCGGTTATCGCTAAAAAGAAAAAGAAGCAACAAGCTAACCCATAAATACTATCCTCATTAATTAATGCTTCCATTTTAATAGTACTAATATCTCGGGAGGCTCCTTGGCGGTTTATTTATTTTTATTTTTATTTTTAGCGATAACCGCCAGGGACCACGGAGTATTTTTGAGTACATTTTTACATTAATAGGGCTGTTGCTTGTATTTTCTTCTGAGATGTGGATGAATTTTTACTTAAAAACACTGTTCCAAGATGGCGCTGTATTTTTGCACCAGACCATCAGGAAAAGCGAATAGTAAATAAACACTAAATAGAGCCTATTATGTTTATGCTATTTCTCGATATCAGTTAAGTCTCTATTAAAAGTATTGGCATTATGCGCTTAAAATAATCGAGAATGATTCAGGTTCGGTACACCACGTGACCGGAATAGGGTAAATAAATAGCACACCTCGTTTTTTGTCTCTGAATATGGCCTATTAGGTCTATGTTATTTTTAGATATCGGTTAAGACTCTATGTAAAACATGTACGCGTTTTAAATTAGTATATTCAAAAACAATCAAGATTGACTTGGTTTTGGTACACCACGTGACCGGATTAAGGTAAATAAATAGCACACCTCGGTTTCTGTCTTTGAATATGTTAACCCGGAAGTCGTTGGTGTCGGAGCAGGGAGGCCGTAGGAACTACATGAGGTAAGTGGAGCACAACACTTTGAGGGCGTGAAGGTTTAATGATTTGCCGTGAGTTACCAATAAGTTAATAATGGATTACGTTCAATAGAAAGGAGTAACTCCGGTTCCACGTAGGAGCGCGCAATATTTCAGACATGTAGTTCGTTGTCTGGCTCCGTTGAAGAACATTTAACCTGGCACTAGTTGAGCCCGTCGTTGATTTTCCTTGTGGTGATCGCTTTAAGTTTATTGTCTCGCAATCACTACCAACTAGTAACCATAATAATCCATACATGCGCGTAAACTAATATACTTACTTCGTCGTCGGTTCCACGCGAGGAGCGCAATATTTCAGACATGTAGTTCGTTGTCTGGCCCCGTTGAAGAACATTTTTCTTGACACTAGTTTAGCCCGTCGTTGAATTTCCTCGTGGTGATCGCTTTAAGTTTATCGTCTCGCAATCACTACCAACTAGGAACCATAATAATTCATACATGCGCGTAAACTAATATATTTAGTTCGTCGCCTGGTTCCGTTTAGGAACACGTAATTACCGACAAACAGAGTCCTGCGTTGAATCTCGTTGTGAGGATTTATATGAGTCAGTAGTCCCACAACGAGTAACAACCAGTAATTATAACAGTTTATGTATCAATGTAGCCCGTTGGTTCCTACACATAATACGGCAAACGAGTAATACTCTAAAAATTTGGAATATAAAAGAATAACATAATCTAAATATTAAAACATATTATTGTTTGTTGTTGTTTGCAGATTTTACCTCCAAATTGCCAAGACTATTAATGCAACAATATCAGGTACACTATGGGACTTATAGAGGACTTTGATTAAAGTTGAGAAGTCATAAGAGCTCCAGCATAACTTAACATGTCGTTCTTCGAAACCATTTCTCTTTCAGTTTTTCTCCGTCTAATTCTAAAAAAATTCGGTTTAAAGACATTCAGTGGCATTTATATTTTATGCCGTTGTTGAACAACTTTTGATGGTAAGCCCAAATTAAATATATATTATCTTGAAGCACAATTTAAACCGCTAATGGAAAGAGATATGTTATACGGTTTTCTATTTGTCTCAATAAAGGTTTAAGAAAATATAATTTCTTTCTTTCATCGGTGGCTCACACAACGCAATTATTAATTATGAATACCATATAAAAGGTATGCGTTTGTTGAAAAATCAGAGATATTTAACTTTGCCACTCTGTGTGGCTTTTGAATAAGTACCTTTTTAAATGACACTGTGTTTTAATTATAGGTATCCTTCCTTTTCAATCATATCACGAAGAAGGCTCCATGCCTAGTAAATCACCAGAATCGCCTAACATTTGTTAGGTATGTTTTAATTAGTATTCAGATTATGTGTTGTAACAAAAGCGATTAGGACATTAAGTTGTCAAAAATGTTTTAGATACACATTAGAGTAAAAATTATTGTAAAAAAATTATGTGTTGTTAAATTGTTACAATACAGTGTAACTTTACCTTGATCGTCTGTTAGTACAGTATCGGAAATTGTTTTCGAAATGTCAACAAAACTGCATACACGATGTTTTATGAAAATATTAATATACTGCTAAAATTGTTTCAGAAAACTCTGTCCTGAAGAAGGTGTTTGCATCAAGTTACACCGAACGCTGCGTCGATTCTTATGTGTAGGTTTCTTTATGATTTTGCATTTTGACATTGATTATTGTATCTAATATACTGTTTTTATTTTTGTATATTCAATTCATGCCCTGTTTTTAACAAAAACTTTTTAAATAACGACTTTGAATAAATTTGATATCTTGAATTTTAATAATTTTATCTGTGTGTATTTTGGATTCATTGAATGTGTATATATGCAAGGTGTTACACTACTTTAGTTTTTTTTTTTTGACACAACACATGATCCGGACAACTACATCAGGGACTGTTTTTCTGTTTCATGCTTTCCTCCCTGCCTATGGGTGTTTATCAGTCAATCTCTCCCCAATGATAACTGCATAATTTGCTTAAATAAGGCTGTAAGACTTTTTACGCTTCGAATGCTCTCTGTTCAGTTTACATCAATTTACCTATTTGATTTGATACTAAGAAATCCAGGTCCAAGGTTCTCGTATTCCTGATCCTAAAGTACAGACAAAAGTACAATTTCCACTCTTGTTTGCTTTAATTAAAGGTAGACACAATAGAGATGGATACTTAGGTAATCCACAAGTAGCTTTTTTAGTATTATAGATATGTGAATTTTCTAAAAATAAACCTAGGTCCTATTCAGGAAATAAAATTAAAAATACCAGCAGCAATTTAGATCTCTGCCTGGACATATATTTACAGTTTCTATCTATTTACAGACATTACCAGTAGTACAACTGAAAAGTAGGACCAGTGGAGGTTTCCAAGAGAGCTTCGGGGAATGTAACGTGAAATATACCCGGGGATTTTTTATAGCGTAGAATTCCGCAAAAGGGGGAAATGAATTCGCCTGTGCAGAGAATTTGTTCTCCAAGGTGCAACTATTTTTCCTTGTGGAGAAAGTTAATCCCCTACACTCTCAGCAAATATGAGACTCAGTCTCCTTCTGGCCCAACCAGAAGAGTAACTTCAGCCTTTGTAAATCTCTGACCAATTCAAGGGTGGGAATAAGATGGATTGTAGTTTGGGATGCTATAAAGTCATGGTTCGCATGTAAGACTTTATTTGAAGATACAGCATATAATATACAGCAGGACCCCGTAATGCATGTTGCTACCACTGCCTCCCAGTCCAACTGCCATCCACAAGATTCTACATTCCCCTTTCTTACCTTAACATTTCTTCACCATGGAAACCATGGCATTCCACTCCATGGTTAAGTCCAAACAGACGAACACAGACTTACACATTTGCAGGCGTTTCCAAACGTGCCTTGCAATGCTCGCTTCTCACCCTTTGAGTAGCCTTTACTACTGTGGAGAAATCTACAGTAGTTAATGATTCTATACATGGTATGAATCCCTTATGAATTTCAAACAGTTGTAAGTGAGGTATTTTGGGCCATAACATTATATTTAAGGCTGGAAATTCCTTTGTGATTAGGGACCATTATTTCTGCTTCCAAAGTTTATCTTTCTATTTTAAACAAATATTTTTAGATGTATTAATGTTATGAACCACTACTTCAAAGAAATGTGTTAGGCAAGGGATTGACTGTTTTCAGATATAATGGGTAGTTTATTAAGCATTTTAAAAGTTTATTAATTAGCTTCAAAGTCTTTGTCCCTTATTATAAGATATCCTATCATGATTGTATATTTAACCCATTGCACAGTACAGCACCACAAGAAGAGCAAGTCGCTTTTTGCTATTAACATACATTGCCTACCAACTTTTCTTTCTAAAATAAAAGCGTCTCCGCTTTTAAACAAAATAACGCATCTTTCACTAGTGGCCAGGTATTTAGGTACTGTGCTCTCCAGTCTTACGTCTAGCTGCATACTTCTTATTCCCTCTTCAATCTCTACTAATTGTTCTGTCCAATTCCTGTTCAAGGACTTTGTTCTGTTTTTGATATATGTTCTATTTTTGAATGCATTGATGTCATTGTACCTCCTTATTCTTTGGATCATATTAAACCACAAGTACCTCGCTGTTATCATCTTTCATGTGCTTCACCAGGCTTGCACTCTTCTTCCATTTACAGATATCAACTGCCATGCAAAGCCTCCCCATTCAAGGATCTACATTACATTCATAACCCATTGGAATGAATTAACTTATATGACCATGTACTATAAACACACTTATCCAGAGGTCTTTTCAATCATGATGGAATTTCCTGGAATTATTGTTATCTAGAAAAAAGGTTGATGCAGTCCTTGCAGAAGCTTAAATAACTGTGAAATGTTAAACTAATTATACAGCTTCAGAAATATATTAAAACGTGATTTCCTCAGATTCACTTATATGGTGTCACCATTAACAACCTGAACATTTAAACACAGAACCACTGTATCAGTGCAACAAAACATAACTGTATTTTCCACATCTAAAAAATTCTGAGTACCTGGGCCACCCTAAAGATTTTCATTAAGTTCAAAGTAATTTATCCATACAACGTTGCAGCAAAACAGCTTAGCCAATATTGTGGCACATGCATGAATGGTAGAATGATGAAATAATTACATAGCACCTGTTTCCCCTCTTATAGTTGACTCAAGCTACACCTTCTGTCAGAGTTGTTGAACACCAAGAGGAGGCCAGCCTTTGGAAAATACATTTGCCTCTTTTGAAATGTTTCATATCACCCTACTACCATTGGATTTTCAGAAATATGTTGTTACCATTCACAATAATCATCTGTAAATCAGTTCATTGTCAACTGTCCACCAGTTCTGTTACACATTATGGAGCAAGCTCTCCCATATAACATAGTCATTGCTGCATCTCAATTGGTAGGCCATGATTATGATTATAGGTAATCTCTGGCCTCCATTACTGTACCTGCGTGCATAGTTAGCACCCTCATCTTCTTCAGTGCATTCACATCCGTCCCTCACAAACCTCTCTGTTCTGTTTGCCTCTTTCCCATGCTCCTCACATCATTTATTCCCAGTCATTCTTCTCCACATATGTCTCATAAATTCCTCTATGACATGACTGGCATTGATCACTGGTCTTCACGCACATCACAAACCACAAATTCAATATAAGGTCAATGAAGGCAGAAGGCATAGTCCAGGTTGATAGAAAAGGGACTACCACCAGTGAGAAAATAAATTAGTTTGACAAAAATAAAGTAACCAGAGAATGATTGTGAGAAAGCCATCCTTTTTACCTTGATCACCCCCCTGTATTTGACTGATACTAGTGGTTACTCACTCTGATTGTGCCTCGGGCTCTGCTAACCAGGCCCAGGCACCAGTGCTCTGTTTAAAAGGTAAATGGTAATTAGGTGTAATTACAATTGGTACTGGCAACCTACCTATAAGTCCCTAGTATGTGGTAGGGTATGGAGGTTTAGAGGCCCAGTCGATTTAATGCACTTAAGTGCCTGATGTCATTTTAAAAGCCAGTCCTGCCAGACAGGCTGCTTTTAAAATAAAACCAAGTCCAAGACTTTGGAATTAAAGACACTTCCAAAGTCTTAAACTTCCTTGTTTTTACATTTAAGTCACCCATAAGGTCTGCATCAAGGAGCCTCAAAGGGTTGGGTGCCATGTTAAAATTAGCAGGGACATCATAAAAGATGTTTTACATGCCCTGGTGAGAGAAAAACTGCCAATTTAGTTTTTCTCCATTGTAGTACATTAGTTCCATAGGCTAACATAGGAAGGCTTTATTTGACATTAATAACGTCTATCTTTTTACAGGGGCCAGCTAAAATAATAATTCAAGGTTTCAAGTTAATAGTTGCAATGAATCCAACAACTTGCCAAGGTTGGATTTGTTATAACTATTACAGGAAGTAACTTATAGAGCTGCTTTCCAAAAGTTACCCAATTCAGCTCTGTAGCAGCCCCTTCTGATTGGCCAGTCTCTCACAGACTGAACCAAGGTGCCTTAATGAGGTGTGATGTGGCCTGGACTGAGACAAAGATGACATCTGGTGGGAGGAGGTCTGCAGCAGCAAATGCCAGGACAGAAGGGGGCTGGGTAGCCAAACTGGTCTTCAAATTGAGAAAGACAGTAAGGACAGGAATCATGCCCACACCTACTTCCTTCCCCTCCAACTAAGTGGGAACCCCTGTAATTGCATTAGGAGAGGGGCTGGAAGGGGAGTGTAGAGGAAAGTTAGCCACACCTATGGGTGGGCGAAGCCAGACCTGTAGCTCCAGGAGAATTTTTCTCCATATTGATTTTTGTGGAACATGTTTCTGGGATAAGAAAATGCCACACTTCAGGGGAAGTGGTCATCATAGAGGGTGGATCCTGCACCCTATTGGTCAGGGGTGCCCCCTTCTTGCCAGCTCAGAAACCTGGAAAACTATGAGAGAGCAGCTCAGCAACTCAGATCACTGCCTGGAAACAACAAGAAGATGAAGGACTGCCCTGCTGATCCCCTGCTCTGCACCAAAGAGGACTACACCTGCTGCATACTCTGGGCTTCACAAAAGAGGACTTTGCCTTGCTTTAAAATTTGAGGAGTGGACTACCTGAAAGCAACAGGCACAAAAGAGCTTCAAAAAGTCACCTGCATCACCTCCTCCAAGAAGATCCCAACTGACCAGCATCCAGTGGACTTTTAAGGATCTGGCCTGGTGCCTTGTGGGAAATGTAGTCCCAACCCAACTCTCCAGGGAGCAGCTCAGAGCTTCTGGAACATTGGCTGGTGTAGTGGACACTTCAAGACCCCAAAAAGACCTTCTGGAAGAAGATCAATACGTTTGGAATCATATCAAGAATTTTAGGAAAAAAGGTCTATAAGTTGACCGACCCAAAGTCGAGAGAGAAGCCAGTGATGTCAACCCGTGACTTGGCTTGAAATCCAGGTTTGCCCTGCTGAAAGCTCCGGAGCTCTTCGCTGTTGACGTGAACCAAGTCCGCCAGGAATCGCCAAGGCATCGCATGGTTGCAAACCGCTGTCGTGGAACTGCAACCTACCGCTCATCGCTTCCGACCTGCGCTCCATCGCGGTTTGCCTGAAACTTTGACTTTGTCCCGGTCAAGCATAACCAGATGTAAAAAGCAACTTTTTCCATTTAATATTTAAAAATTCATGTTTCCGGTTCCCTAAACTGGATTCTTGTCATTTTTATGTCATTTTAATCATAAACATATTTTCTATTTTTAGAAATTGGTGTTAGATTTTTATTGTGCCTTAATTATATACTATTATTGGTGTTTTTAAATGCTTTACACACCTGTCTCCTAAGTTATGCCCGACTGCTCATGATCCAAGCTAGCAAGGGTTGAGTAAGGACAAATTTATTGAGACTTTATTGGACCTTATTTGTGATTTTGGTGTTGTTACTAGCTGTAGGTACCTACCTGAACCTACTAACAAACCACTTTCCAAAAATGATTATACAATATCAAATATTTTCTAATTCCTCCTATAACACCAATAACAATACCATTCAGTTCTAATGTACTCCCTCCTAGAAATCAATGCGCTCCAAAAATAGTATTCTTCATTACAATCCTACCCACTACCCCTCCCCAAAATGTTCTGGTAACAACCTTCCTCATAACAAACCTATAATTTCAGTTATTCCCATATTGATTTTTCTTGCATAGTTACTCTATTAAGTGGTTTTCCCTAACTGAAGAGGGTTGTAGAGATGAGGACCATGTGAGGTGAGCACCTTATGGAATGGCATGGACCTATTGGGAGGAATTCAATTGTGTAGTTGATGACTTAGGGGCCGATTCCGATCTCGGCCGGTAGGGCTCCGAATCGGATTCGGCATAACCGGATCCGATTCGGAGCCCTATTTTCCGACCGATTCGTACGCGCGTCCGGACGAGCGAGTACGATGCGAATTCGCCGACCGACTCGTTCGGGCGTCCCAACCGCTCCGACCGACTCGTTCCCGGGTCTAACCGCACCGACCGACTCGCTCGGACACGACTCGCACCGCGCAATGGAGACGTTCCCCGGCCGGGTAAGTACGATGCGCGCCGCGAGCAGTCCGACCGACACGCGCCGTCCGGCTCGAAAAAGCAGTCGGAGCTGTACTTCTGGGGTCCGTGTCGGACCCCCCTGTACGCGTAGCCGCGCGAGTCACACACAGGGGGGATCCATGGGTCCCCCCTACCTGTGCGTGTACGGCACGAGTCGCTTCGCCGCGTACCCGCTGTAGGGGGCGCCCTTGTTCGCCTCGCACCCATTGAGGCAATGGGAGCCCGCGTACGTATTGTACGACCGGCTCCCATTGACTTCAATGGGAGTCAGACCGACTCGAGTACGATAGCATACGGACGCATCGTACTCGTTCGGTCGGGCTGCACGGGTCCGATTCGGTCGGAAATCTCTCCGGGTCCGGCTCGGTCGGAGAGATTTCCGGCCCGAATCGGAATCGGCCCCTTAGTGTTTGATTTAGTGCTCTCCATGTCACGTTCTCTCCCATCTGTAAACAGTCATAGATTATAATGCTGAAAACTGAACCTGTGCAGACCGCTCTTGGCTTGGCTAGGATAACACCAAATACCCACATACATACACACTTCATTTGTCAATAACCTTTAAGTGAAGTGCTATCTGTTACACACTTTTATATGTTGCAAGATTCACAAATCTTGAAGAACTGTAATTTTTTAAGAAGAATTGTAATGCTTTCTGTTCAGTTATATACAAATGAACATGTAAAACTTTATAACATCTCTTCTGCAGGGTATGGCTCTCAATTTGCCAACAATAAAGTAAATGAATACTTATCTGGAGTACTTCAGACCATTAACTAACATATGCCTGTACTTGGGGCCCATGATTGGGCACATGGAAGAATATCTTGGTAAATGATGTTGAATATCTGGGCACATGATGGAACTGCCTGATGTTTCGGGAATGGAGGGTAAGTCAGAGCATGATGGTATTAACTTACATAATATAGATGGATACCTAGGTAAGTTGGCACAATATTTGTAAGCTAAAACTTACATTTGCCAGTTTCAGCAATATTCAGATTTTTTTTATTGTTACTTGTTGCTGTTTCTTGGGCAAAATTTCAATGATATTTGTCTAAACAGCCCGGTTTTCAGCGATTTCCTGAAAAACGGGTATTCATTTGTGCCATCATGCTGTGCAAGAGAGAATATCGAAATTTTGGCCTATAAATTCCTCTTGTGTTTACCTATGTTTTAGCTGTTAAAATTTTGTTTGAAAGGTGATCGTTCCGAACGATTAAGCAATGTTATGAGCATCTGTTGAAACATACTTATGGCATGCTTCTGCATGAATTCTGGATCTTTGTGGACTGCACATAGTAAGAAGGATTTTGAATTGTATCCTGGCTTCTACCAGGAGAACCAGTGGATTGCTTTTGAGAGTCTCTTTGGTGTGATTCCAGTCCTCGAAATGGATAACAGTTTTGCTGTCTGAATTTGTCCAGGTTTCAGATTGTCAATAAACGTTTGTGTAGCTCGTTGCATACCACATTGCAGTATGCTAGTTAAGTCAAAACTAGTGATCTGCTTAGCACTATTAAGGGTTGTTTTGGAGGCACTATGAACTGGAATGAACAGAGAATCTTATCAATTTTTACAACCGTGTTTATTTGAAAAGTAAATGACTTGGCTGAACCAAAGAATACTTCTAGTTATCTAACGTTTTTTACTTTTAAGACTGCTGAAAAGAATTGTCCTACTTTTGTTCGTTTCAGCAGTCAGATTTCAGTATAAGCCTAGCAATTGAATGATACATGGGCTCTTGGTGGCATTCACAAGCTTTTGGATAGAATCCTGGAGATGCATTGATAATGGCTGTCGGAAGTTGGCTCTGTGTATATAGCCACTGGGTGGTTATACAGTGCACAGATTCCAGGGGTTCCACAAAAAAGTGTACAGGGCTCAATGAAAAACTCAAAGTGCTTTATTTGTGGTAGTGAGGACGAGCAGCCTTAGGCCTATCACAGAGGGGTGTAAGACATTTATTGCACAACAGTGGCACACGACTCAAAAAGGAGATCCAGACCAATTTAAGAAAATTAAACTTTGTTTATATTTTATTTTAAGACTAAGGTCTTCACATTACGGTAAGTACGATTCTCATAAAAAATTCCCTTTCATGTTTCAGAAATTTGACAGTGCAAATTTCAGAGCAGTTCAATATTATCCTGCGGTGGAAAACAATTGGGTGGTGTAACAGGTACATATACCACCTCTAGTTCCAGTCCAGTCTTCGGGTCTCTTAGGCCAACACTGCAGGCAATGATGGTCGTGGGGGACTGGGGGCACCCAAGAGGTGCGGGATCCAGTGTCTATGCTGAGGCAGTCAATACCGGCAATGAGATTTACCCTTGTGGTCCGCGGAGAGCAATGAAGCAGGTCGGGTTTCAGCAGACTGCCAACACAGACACCGGCACGGTCGCCAGTGACTGGCTGCTGTAGATCGGATGGAGAAGTTCCACCATCGTCGGACCGTCAAAGGGAGGTCATGGTCGGACAGGCAGTGCACGAGTTGCAGGAGGAGGCTGACAGGGCCACTTGCAGGGGGTATGGGCTGTCAGGCACAGGGCTAGACACATCTTAGGTTGTGAGGCTGAGAGGATCCCTCAAGGTTGTGGCAGCCATCCTGCTGCAAGGTGTTCTTTTAGCCGGGTAGAGTAGCGTCGACACAAGTGCCGGTCCTCTACCACTGCTATCGAGTAGTTCTTTGGTAGCAGTGAGTCGCATCGACACAAGGGTTGGTCCTCAACACTGAGGTTCTGGTACCAGCGGATGCTGGGGACTAGAGCCTCTAGTCCGAAGGGAGGTTCTTGGCACTTTGGTGAAGGTTGAAAATTTTTTGAGGTTTCTTGGAGGCCTTGCAGAGTTTCTGGAAGATGGCAGGCTCAGAGGTTGTTCCAGTGGCAGATGGCAAGGGTTTTTGCTGAGTTTTTCCTGCAGCGGCTCAGTTCCTGGTCCACCAGCGGTCATCTTCCACTTTTGGTCTGTCAAATCTGAGTGCCAGGTCTGGGGGAGCCACATAAATGCTCAATTTAAGAAGTGTTTTAGGGGAGTAGCAGGTAGGGCCAATGGGCACCTTACCTGGGGTGACTACACCCTCTATTATGCCACCCTCCTGTGGGAGGGGGCATAGACTTAGCTCTGATTGAAGGGATCCCCCATCCTCAGAGAAGGCAGGGACTGAAAGTTGTGCTCCACCTCGCTTCCCCCACCTTAGGGGTGGGGTTGGCAGAGATCTGAAATGTGCAAGTCTTGGGAGTCTCAGGTGTGCACTCTGGCTCCTGAGTCTTCACCTGATGTACGCTCCGTAGCACCATCTATACCGTGTTTGACAAAATGGGGGATTTTGGGCCCCATTCTACCCAGGTCACAATTAGCCTCTGGTGTTTTCCCCGAAAGTTGTTTGTCAGCTATTACCCTGGGTTAATTTGCAACTGGCCAGAGGTGCAACAAGGATAATAATCCTCCCATGCCAACCTCAAATCTTACTCTGGTAATTAAGAGCATCCTTACACATGTCAACCTACCCCCTAGTGTTGTCTTTTTGTTGTTGTTTTGGGAAACATACCTGGCCTGGATAACCCTCATAATGAGACCTTTGGACAACTTAAAAATAAAGTATCCCATTGGTTATCCTGCCACTTTTCCATGAATAACTTTTACAACATCTTGACGGTGAGGCATGTGGGTTGGATTGGGCCTTTGGAGAAATCTATTTCCGGGGACTATGTTATTAATAATTTCAGATATCCATCTCTAGCAAAATGAATTCTGAGTTGTCATCATCGACCACAAAGTAATGGAGCCATTAATGTTTTGCCTTTAGGTTTCTTTTACAGGCATTTGAAAGAAGATATGAATTCCCTATGTGTCCTATGGCCTCAACCCGTACCACAGAGGCCTGTCTTGAGTATCCCATGTGATAATAGGTTTCCACCACTAGAAGGAGAGGTGTGGCACAGTGGCCAGAGCGGCTGACTCTGGAGTGCTGGCTAGCGGTTCAATCCCCAGCTCTGGCGGCAGCTCAGCTCAGCATCATGTGACTCTGAGCAATAGCTCACTTAATCTCCCTGATGGCCCCCAGCACCTTATTATTAATTATAGAAGGCCTTAATGAGTTTGACTGACAATCCTTGGATCCAACTAGGGTGGTTGTCCCTCTCAAGGTTCCAGTTCTGTCCAATGACTCTATGGTTCAATTGATTCCACCACCAATCTAGTTTCCTGCAACCTTGCTGACATGGTGTCAAAGTTGTCCTGCCCAGACTGGTGCCTTTTTATAGACACATATGACATTTGTCTTTTTCAGGAGACTAGAGCTTTGTCCCCACATCCTCATGGAAAGGGCGACCATCAGGGGGGCTGGAAACCTGGATTAAATCACTTTACTCTTTGTGTCCAAAGTTGTTGATTTAGGTTTGTGAGATGTTTTGTGTGTAATTTTGTGCTTCCCCTCTGGTGCCTCCTAGTTCATATACAATGGTTATTGTATGCATGAGGTGGCAGAGATGAAATATCTATTATTGATTTGATTTAGGCCCACTTAGCTACTCTCCCATTAGGATATTTTAAAATCGAAGCGGGTGATTTTTAACTGTAACTTTGAGCCTCTGGGTATTGATTACGAGACCCTGTCCAGTGAGGAGGATACAATATATTTGGTCCCAGTGCTCACAGTTCCACCCATTAAGAGGTAGACAGCTGCCATTTTACAGTTAAATGCCTCGCCTCCGACCATGTAATGGGAGATCGTAGTCTGATAGAAAGGGGAGGCATACATTTAACCACCTGCATAGGACTAGCCTCATAGACTATATTTTGCTAGAGCTTAGATTGTGGCCCATGATGATTGACATGTCTATGATCCTCTGTTATGATAGTCACCACAATGCATTGAGTCTCACTTTGAGATCATTTGGTACCAGTTGCTCTAGCTCTGTTATAGAACCTTTTGACAGGAGGCTTAGCAACCACCACATATTAAAATAGAGTTATGTGGCTGATTCCCCGGCAACTCTGAGGCAGATTTATGAGGTGGTTGCTATTGGTTTAGAGGTGGTACAGGCTGAGGGTTTGACCTTGCTGCATGCTGACTCATTGAGGAGAATTAGTGGTATTCACAACACTATGGTTTCTTCCCTTAGAAGCTTGTTCTTGGTGGAATGTAGGGATTTGCCCAAGAGGGGAAAAATGTCCCCTGGTATTCTAAATCATGCAGAACTGCGAAGTGAGCCCTGGCGATTGCTATTAAGGATGGGAATAGAAATGTGATACAAGCAGCTAGGTCCTCTTTAAAGCTATTGTAACACGTGCCAAGAGAGATTGGGTGCTTGCTAACTGTAATGCCATGCTACCTACTGTCAAGGGAAAAGATCACTATTCCTTTTGGCATATTCTAGCAAATAGTACCTCTGATTCTAATTTGCTTATTGATAGTAACATCTCTGCAGCTGCCTGGGCTGACTAGTCTTCTAAACTGTATCCTTTTGACACAAGCATGGATCAACCTGCATGTGAGAATAGTGGTACTTCTCGTGCTGGTGGGAATGGCATTATAGCTAGAATTTCCTTAGGTGTCACCAATCCAAGGAGGGATGCTCATGAAACTGGGCCAGTTTCTGCAGATGAAGTCCATGAAGCAATTGATTGTTTCACTCCATATAAAGAACCTGGTCTAGATAAGTTTCCTGGGGACCGCTATAAGGCCGAAAAGGATATCTGGTGTCCTTGTTTTGTTTTTTAACTGAATAATGAGTGATTTCCCTATGCCTTCAGCATGGGTTGGGGCTGAGATTATTACAGTATTCAATAAGGGGTCAAGGGCCCTTCCCTATAATAATAGGCTTATCAGCCTCATTGACAGGTTTCAGAAACTTCTTCGTCGGATTATACTGAAAAGACTGCAGGATTGGATGACAGATGTGGGATTGTTGACTCCATTGCAAGCTGCTGGGATCGCAGGAGCACCATTGACCAGGTTTTTCATCTGCAATTGATCTATTGGAAATATGTCACTTTGGGGGGGGAGGACAAATTTACGTGTTATTTGTGGACCTTTGGCCCGCCTTTGACCTTGTACCTAGGGCTTCCTTGATGAAGGTTATGGTGGAATTTGGTGTTCCGAAATACCTTCTTGATATTATTATCAGGCTTCACTCCAATAATTTCGCCAAGGTTACTTGTGGTCCCCAGGGTGAATTGACTGCCCCCATTCTAGTCACTCGGGATGTGAGGCAAGGATGAATGCTAGTCGTAACCTTCTTTCCTTTATATATCAATAATTTTGTATCTCAGCTTGGGTTGTGTGACAATGCCGCCTCAAGTCTTGCTGGTAGGAAGGTCCCAGTCCTCTTGTATGTGGGCGACACGCTGCTGATTTCCAAATCTCCGATGGGGATTCAAAAGCTTTTGGAACAATTTGGAATGTTCCGCAAACAGAGAGGCCTGGAGATCAATCTCATCAAGACCAAGTACATGGTTTTTAACCCCTGTTTATACACCCCCAACCCTGAATGGTGTTCCTCTGGAGAGAGCTCACATATTTAAATATTTAGGGATCACGATTACAGAACAGGGGGAGCAAAACACAGGGGGAACATAAGCTTTCGTCAAAATTCCCCTTTTCGCCCAGTATTCTCGCACTCCAAATTTACAATCTTCAAACCCAGGGGGCAATGTTCAATGGAGGGGAACTTTGGGTTCACATGGATGTTAGAAGCTTGGAAAAAGTAAAAAATCTGTCCCTGCGACTCCTCACTTATCTCTCTGTTAGCACCCAACTAATCCCCTTGTGGTTTGATGGGTCTGAGACCACTCTCTGATAAAGTGAGTCTTAGACCAATTTTGTATTGGCGTAGGATTTCGGTGATGTCAGAACTATTGCCATGCCGGCAGGATTTGGAAGATGTCAGGAGATCGTCTGGGGCCTCCAGATTTTTCTGGCTTAGGTTTTTCCAACACATACTGAGTGAGATGGGGTGTAGAAACCTTTGGTCTACCCCTAAGAAATCTTCTGGGTTTTCGAAAAAGACACTTAAGCGTTCACATTGGCAACACACAGACAACAAACAAACAATTTGTCTCTAGGTTCTGCCACGGTGGGTTCCCTCACCAACGCCTTTCTTGAACACTAAGGGGCATATTCTCAAGGACTCATCGCCGAGTTTACGGCAATTTAGCGCAGCAAAAGTGGCGAAAGAATTATCGCCCCATTCACAAGCTGGTGCAAACTCCCCACATCGCCAGTATACCAGCGATAGCTGCCGCAAAAAACATCACCACGGATGAGAGAGACAACTAATGCTAATGATATGCAGAGTAGGCGTTCCCGTGCAAAAACACACGAAAACACCACTTTGCGATATTCTCAACGACCAGCCAGATCTGCGATGTGACCCAAAAACAGGTGATAAGGCGCATTAGCAGCAGGGATTTAACACCTGCCTTCTGCTGGTGCTAAGCAGGACGACTACCTGCAGTATGAAAGGGAGCCCAGCCCAGAGCCACATCTGAAGACCCACAGATGCCATGGAGATAATGAACATGCAGCCCGGAGACCCAAGAGGGCCACAACACCCACCGCCACCACCCCCAGGACCACCCCCCCCTCCGGATCCCCCCGGACTATCACCGAGGCAGCGTAGGACAAGACAGCGGACCTTCCGAAAACGGCATGGCCCCTCAGCCACATAAGTGCAGAATGTGGGGAGAGGTGGGAACCAAGTATGTGTGAAGGAGGCAACTCACCCATGAAGAAGAATGTACACAATGCCGAGTGTGGCGGTGATGTGCTGGACAGACCACAGAATGCAGAGCACAGACATGTCCATGTGGACATATACTGCTGGCGTGTGTAGTGTTGTGGACAGTGGACGCAACCATGTCACCTCAGGCAGTGGGGAAGACCTTGGACATGTAGCTGTGCCGTCCCCCCCTCTAAGCGTAAGCGCAGTGGGCTGGGCCGGCGTACGCCACTCCAGCGTAGGAGTGCTGATAAAAAGGCCGGGGCCCTGGGCATGGTTCTCTTCTGTGATGGGCAACGCGTCTGCCAGGGCGGCGCACCTCACCCTGCCCCGAGTCTGCCGCCGTGACCTCCAGACTCCATGACACAGGCCCCCAGTGCATCCAGCGGCACAGCAACACGGAGTCATGTGTGTGCCGGATACTCCCTTAGTCCTACACTGCGGTCAGCAGGTCCCACAATTCAAATCGTGCCACATTTCTGTCAATGGAGGAAACCACTAGTCAACAGACATTGCCCCCAGTGCGGCCCGCCCGGACAACGCATCGTCGTTGGCTGTGCACCCGCTGAGCGCTTCAGGTGCCACAGACCCTGTGCAACACAAGCCGACACCACGTGGCAATATTGAGGCAGAATTCAGTAGGCAAAAAACATTGCACCCAGTGCGGCCCGCACGGACGGCGCATCGTCGTTGGCTGTGCACGTGCTGAGCGCTCCAGGTGCCACTGACCCTGTGCAACACAAGCCGGCGCCACGTGGCTGTGTGCCCTTGCTGACCGCTGCCTCCAGCCTACACTGCGGTCAGCAGGGCTCGCAAATCAAATTGAGTCTTGATTCATTTATGGCAGAGTCCAGTAGGCAACAGACATTGCTTCCAGGGCGGGCCGCCCGGATGACGCATCAGCGCAGGCCGCGCACCCACCGAGCGCTCCAGGTGCCACTAACTCAGTGCACCACAAGTCATCGTCACGTGGCTATGTGCCCTTTCTGACCGCTGCCTCCGGCCTACACTGCGATCAGCAGGGCTCGCAAACCAAATCCAATCCTGACCTGCAAGGACATGCCATCATCGCTGGCTGCACACCCGCCACCACCGCCAGGACCACCTCCAACCAACAACTGCCAGAGTCGGAGGAGTCTCACAGCCAGCCTATCTAAGTTGCTCACACCTGTCTTGGATGCCATCATCAGCTTGATACCCTGCTCAGCTCTTCAGGTGCCACTAACTCAGTGCACCACAACACATGGACCCTTCATGATTGAGTTTTGTGCTGTGGACAGCGGACGCAACAATGTCACCTCAGGCAGTGGGGAAGACCTGGGACGATGATGATGAAGATGAGGCAGGTGTACCACACCCCACTGCAGCTGCAGCAGGAATATCCCGAAGGGACCTAATCATTAACAATTCCTTCACATGAGCACGCTCAGCTCTGGTGCCCCTACCTCAGTGCACTGCAAGTCATGGACCCTTTATGATTGAATCTGTGTGTGTGATCTGATGATCACTGTTCTAGTTGTTGCCAGCACCAACCACTCCCTGAGGGCTGGCTCACACTCACCCCACACCCATCCAGCACATGCGTCACTGGACATGTGACCCTGGTAATAAAAAGTGGCCGGGCGCACGTGCCCGTAGCCAGTTCAACTATCTATCTAAGTGTGTCCGTGTGGTCATTATGTATGCATGATGGGCCAGGGCCCTACCACATTACATTGTGCTGTGGACAGCGGACGCAACCATGTCACCTCAGGCAGTGGGTACGACCTTGGACACTTAGCTTTGTCCCCCCCCCCTATAAGCGTAAGCGGAGTGGGCTGGGCCGGCGTACGCCAAGCCAGCGTAGGGGTGTTAAGGATTTCCCCTGGGCTCTGGGCGTGGTTCAGTTCTGGCCTGGACAAGGAAGTAACTAATGAGTGTGTCACTGTTGTAGTGTCAGCGCCACCCAGTCCGCAATCGACAATGTTGCAATGTAGCATGCACCCGGAGGGCGGGCTCGCACGAACGGGGAAATGAAGGAGCGCAAGACCACTCGGGTTCTTGGCTCATACATGCCAAGTGTTGTGTGTATCTGTATTGTCACAGCATGAGCCAAATGCCTAGCCTTAATCGCAGCGCGAGTTCAGCAAGGCATGAACTCTACGTCTGTGTCCGCTCTATCCTTCCCACAGGCCTACACTCACGTGGCCACCCACCTCCAACGGCCAACATCACAGTGTCGTTGTCAGGCTTGTGGACATGCGCAGACAGGCATGACAATGCTGTGCTGTAGGAGTGCCAGTGATGCAACCGTGCAGCGCACACAAGTAAATAGGCTCGGGGGGGAGGGAGGAGCAGCTGTGAGGCAACGTTACACACAGTGCTGCCGCTCATTTGCCACATGCAAGACATGTCGACCATGAATCCCAAAGTCGCACACATCCCACCCCACACCCCACAAGCCACTTCACAGTTCCTGAATGCAAGCAGATGAGAAACTAACATTAGGGATGAATGCTCCTTTGTCTGAGCTATCAGGCGGAAGCACATCTGCACCTCTGACCTCGGAATTGCATGTGCCCGGCACCCCCTGACAGATACTATAGCAGCTGATGATGACTCCCACACTATGCACAGCCCGACGAAAGACCAACGTATACATACCCCACACACAGAAGTCCTTGCTCAAAGTTATCTTGCATGGAATGGCCTTCACACTTACTCCCACATTAACCCAGGCGTACAACTGTTGCACACTAAAAGAACTCATTGCTCTGAGCTGTGGCATTTCATCCACAGAACTGGCGCAGGTCAGAACAGTGCTGCTTCAACCAGAGCCACCAACGCAATGGCAGACCATCCCGGACACTTGCACAACCCCTGTCACGTGGAACTGTACCGTGCACGTATGCTGCATTTACTGGGGGCACTGCCATTGGTAGTGCTGCGGATCAGTTACCGGCTGAGCTTCCGCCTTGCCAACGTCACCTGCGTGCAGCCTGTGTTGCATTGTCGCTCGTGCATATTCGAGTGGTCCATGTCTGCCTATCCAACAGGATGGTAGCCGAACTGGATTTCGACATGTGTGTTCGCCACCACGACCATGAGTGTCACCGTGACACCCGTCTATTGGATGCCTGGATACTTGGCATACATGCTGGCAGCTGGACCTGGGAGATTGCAGAACTCCTCGTGTGCAGTGAGCAAATTGAGCCGCTCCCCTATTGGGCTGTAGTGCTAAATGGTGAAAGGGGGTGGACGCAGCACATCTGTCCAGACCTGCTAATGGTTAGCCTTGCCGTCCTGTTCGATGAAGTGGACGACGACCTCATGTTGGAAATGATTGCCTACGAAGCTGCACTAGCTTTCATGGACGTGTAACTACGTATCTGCAGACACAACAGTTTGGAACACATTGCACATGTCCCGACACCTTGTTGGAACTTGGGGTTCTGGTCACATCTCCCACGACGACTGTGGACATGGCTGCATTTGCCTGGACTCCGAATACATGAGCGGACAACAACGCGGGTATACACACACCTGTGAATGGTGCGGCACTCCCCTGGAGTGGACAGCGGCACTTGGCAACGTTCCACGTTCTGACATACTGCTGCATTGGTCTGCATGTTGTGGCACTTATCTTGGCCGTACTGACACGCATATGCTAATGAAGTCTATGCACCTTCACTTGCATTCAACTGTGATGAGTGTTGATTTGCATGACAGTGTGTGTCTCACTGCCTATCTGGGTCACGGCCATACATGCATTACTACACCATCATGGATGTGGGGTTGTACTGGTAGATTATCATCTCACAGTTTCCTGCTATGCCACATGCGAATGGCCATTTTCCACACACAAGCGGCAGCAGTTGTGTCCTCTGTTCTGTTGTGCTGGTGTTGCTGTTCGTTCGACATTGTTGTATATGTTGAGGTGCTCTGATTCTTATGTGTGTGTGCGGCATTGTAGGTCAGTTGCCCCTTCAGATCTGATTTGGCTGGCCCTTATCCCTTTCAGGTGGTGTGGCTTTCAATTCTGTGCTTATGCAGTGCTGTGATGTTGCAGACTTGGGTAACTTGGGCTCTTGGTTGGTGTTGTGACTCTTGGTCATGGTTTGTCCGCAGATGTGCTCTACTTAATTGTGCATGTGTGCCATTGTGCCCATCTCCCCCCGTCCCCCCAGTCCCTGGTGGTTACTCGCCCTGTTGCTGTTGTGTCAGGTCATGTTGAGCAGTGTCCGGTCCCCCAACTCCTGCCACCGTCTCCACACTGATGACTGTGGTCACCATTTCCTCCATCTCATCCAGCTCCTCCTGTGGCGCTGGACTCCCACCTCCAGTCTGCATTGCTGCCTTCTGGTTGTCTGCGAGTTTCTGCTTGGTCTTGCGCTTCACATCATTCCATCGCCTCTTGACCTCGTCCATTGTCCTCCTCAGCACTCCGACTGCATTCGCTTTGTCCAGGATGGACTGCCATATTGTATTTTTTGTTGCCAATGACAGAGTGGAGGTACAGTTGTTGATGGTGTTCTATCACCTCCGAGATCAGGATCCTGTTTTCCTGTGGACTGAGCCGGTCTTCCTCTTCTTCTTCTCCTTGCCCTTCCCTGACCCCTAGGTCCCAGGCTGGTCCTCCGTGGGGCTTGTGGGGTTCTGGTTGTCCTCTGTGCTTGCTCCGGCTACCTCCATGGTGCTTCGCAGTTGTTTGTGTTTTGTGTTGCCGCTTTTATTGTGCTTTGTGCAGCCTGACTTGTGGGACTTGCAGGCCTAGCGCTGCTTCTCGCTGGATTTTGTATCGCGGTTGGGCACATCGCAACTTTTTTTACTTTCGGGTTGAGATTTTCATCGCCGTCCCAGTAGTGTTATCGCAGACATTTGCCGCGTTATCGGGGTACTATCGCATGTTACCGCCATGTTGTGAATGCCACGTTAACACAGGGTTATTTTCCCGCGATAGACGGCGATATGAAAACGTGTGTTAACCTATTTTGGCGATGATTATCGCACGTTCTTGAGAATATCCCCCTAAGATGGTTATGTTGCAGAAGGATATTTTCAAGAGATTGAGCCTCCCCTTGCCAAAACCTTATATAGGAAATTTCAGTTTGGGACCCTGCCTCATCATTCAGTCACAACTAGGTGGCTGCATGCATTCAATGATGTTATTATTTATTATTATTATATTGATTCAGAGGGAAATTGCCCTTTTTGTCACCAGGTGTCCAAGACAATTGACCATGTTGTAATTTTTTGCCTGTTTTCTGCTGGGTATAGAAGGAAGTTGATCCTACCAGTCAGTAGCGGCCCGTATAGGGCGTGCTGCCGGGCAGTGACGTGGTGCGGGGGAGGGGCAGGGTTGCGATGCAGCGCGCGCTACGAAATTCGTTTTATTTATTTTTTTGTTTACTTACCTGCACTCGGCCGTATTCCGCAGTTAACTACCCCCCACCCTGCCCCTCCCCGCCCCACGTCAACGCCCGGCAGCACGCCCTATACGGGCCGCTACTGCTACCAGTTTGTCATAAATTGGGGTTTAGAGACTGCAGAACAGCAATCAGGATCCTTAGAAGAGATGTTAGACAATTTACTGTATTTGCTGCTTCACATTTTTTAATGCATATGTGGAGGCTTAGGCAAAAAGGTTAGCCTCCTGATTATTCTCACTTTTAGACTATGAAACAAACAAGTCTGGGGGTAATAACCATTTTAAAGGACTCTTATGTTTAACATGGAATACATTTGGCCTGTGTTTATTGTATTTTTATGGACGATATTTTAGGTATTTTATTGTTATTCTACTATTCCATTTTTTATCTTTTTAGGATGATGATGATGAAATCGACTATGTGCTTCTATCCCGAATGACCATGCTTTGATATTGACAAGATAATGATTTTAATTATTTTGATGGTTTATGATTTATTTTGCAGATATACTAGGAGCATTATGGGTTTTCTATGCACACCAGGGATTGATGGTCTAAATATTTTTAACTTATGTTTCGATTACTGTATGATGTGAATAAGCAATACCAATATTGTATTTGTTGTGCTTTTCTTTTATGGATTTTTTAATCCCATCAAAGATTTATGAGAATTATCCAGAAATAGTGGATTGCCTGGATTAGGTGGGGCATCCAAATATATTGTTGCACTGGCTAGTATTTGCTGTGGTACGCCAGAGTGCATTAGAATGGCAAATACATTTAGAATAGGTTGCTGGGTACATCATGGCATTACCTGGCGTTTGAAGTGGAATCCCAGGCCATGTGCAGGCACTGAATGTCATAACATGGCATCAGAACATATGATGGGTATTTTAATAATGCTGACTTTGTTCAATCCGATAGTAGAATTTCAATTCTGGTTCTATTCGTTCATAGCAACAATTCCTTATCTAGCAACAGAAATAGTCTGGGTTATAGTGTACAAATGTGCATACAAGACTTTGACATGTGATCGACGATACAATGGTATATGGTGATACTGATTAACATTTGCTATGGAATACCTAAGTACATCTTGGCACTGCCTATTTTAATACAGTGGTACTGGGCACATTGGCCTTTGATATGTGATTGCTATGCACATGGTGTCAATGAATGCCACGATTGAAAATGAGAGCACATAATGGCAGTAACTGGAATATCATGGGAATGAGTGAAAAATGGAAATTACTGTAAAATACCTATTTACTAAAAGGTGCACTTTTACAAAATTATTAGCCGATAGCTAAATACTTAAGAGTAAATGCGTTACAACGTTTGATTATTTACTGAACCTGAAAGCTCTTGTTTAGGGACAATGGAAGCAATTCAGACAGTTATTTTTCGGTGGGAACTGTGACATATGTGTGACTTACTCCTGATTTACTAATGAATTTCAGGAGTAAGTCAAACATAGGCATGAAAGAAAGTTTGCAGGTGATTGACAGATTTTAGTAATTGTGATTTTAGAAAATGGCAAGCTAATGTTTGGGCTGGCATTAGGACTGAAATATTCGTGAGTAAGGATAAGATAATACTTTTGGACAAAACAGGTGCTTTTGCAAAATATTTAGATGAGATACTTAGGTGTTGGACTTAGCCCTCTTTGTATTGGTCCTCCATAAACTTTTTGCCTTCGCGCCATCTGTTTTGCTGAATTCGTTTTTGTTGTCCTTCGGACTAACCAGTGATAAAGTTCTTGTGCTCTCTCCTTTATACCTGGTAGGATTGACTTGCACCCAATTTGGCACATTTAATTTACTTATAAGTCTCTAATAAAGGGGGATTGGGCCTGTAATTTATATGCTCCTATGAGGCCTTCAGCATCGATTGTGCCACCCACATAAGTAGTCCTTTCAACATATATCAGGCCTGCCACTGCAGATTTTTTGGGCAGTTGTAGGATTGACTTGCACCCAATTAGCACATTTAATTTACTTGTAAGTCCCTAGTAAAGGAGTACTGGGCCTGGAATTTATATGCTCCTATTAGGCTTACAGCACCAATTGTGCCACCCACATAAGTAGTCCTTTCAACATTTATCAGGCCTGCCAGTGCAGCTTTTGTGTTCAGTTGTAAACTGTCATTTTGACCTGGCAAAATAAACCTTTTGCCAGGCCTAAAACGTCCTTTTTAATACATATAAGTCACTCTTATGGTAGGCCCTTACGGCCCAAAGGAAAGGGTGCAGTGTATTTTAAAAGTGGTACAAGTACTTCTTACTTTTACATGGTAGAGAAAAAATCCTAAATTCTGTTCTCACTGCTGCAAGGCATGCCTTTCCCATAGGATAATAGTCGGTTACCTTATTTAATTTAATAAGTGATAATTTTCAATTGGGATCCAGGTAGGAATGGCAAGTTTGTTATCTAAAGAATCAAAACCTCTTAAAATGGTAAAGTCAGATTTTAAGTCACAATTCTGAAACTGCCACTTTTAGAAAGTTGCCATATTCTTGTCCCAACCATTTGGTGCCTGCAGCCTGTATCACATGTCTAAGTGCTTGGATGCTGGAGGGAAGGCTGCCTTGATTCTTTTGGATCTCTCGGCGGCCTTCGACACGGTAAACCATGATACACTCCTGACCCGACTAGCCGAAGCAGGAGTCCACGAGACGGCACTTAAGCTTCTATCCTCATATTTAACTGATAGGACTTTCTCAGTTAAATTAGGAGATGCCACATCCAAACCTTTTAACTCACCTTGTGGCGTACCTCAGGGGTCTTCTTTAAGCCCCACCCTTTTTAATGTATATGTTGCCCTATTAGCGGCTATAATAAGGAACTGTGGTTTCCTACCAGTCTCCTATGCGGACAATACCCAAATTGTGGTAGCAGTCTCAAACAACACAGATGAGACAGCAGGCAGATTTAGTAACTGCATGAGTCAGATCAATTACTGGATGCAACATAACTGCCTAAAATTGAATGGTGACAAAACCGAGGTTATGTTGCTCGGGACAGATATGAATTTCTGGTCCCCAAAATGGTGGCCAGACAGCCTAGGCGACTGCCCATCCCCAGTGGACAAAGTTAGAAACCTGGGAGTGCTACTAGACAACAAACTATCTTTGAGCGCCCAGACAAACAAACTATCCTCCACGGTGTGGTACATCCTCAAAATGATAAAAAACTTTCACCGTTTATTCCCCAAGATTCCTGTAAAACATTAGTAACCGCACTGGTCTTATCCAGGTTGGACTACGGGAATACCCTGTATGCAGGGTTACAAATTCAACATTTAACAAAATTACAGCGCCTACAGAACGCTGCAGCAAGGCTGGTGCTGGACATTCCCAGATACGAGCCAGTCGCCCACAGACTAGGAGCCCTCCATTGGCTACCTATTGAAAAGAGGATTAAGTTCAAGTCAGTCTGCCTGGCCTACAAAGCCCTTCACGGAGTAGGATCCCACTTCTTAAAAACTCATTTGAAACCATATGAGCCATCCAGGAGCCTGAGATCAAGCCAGGCAAAACTGATTCAGGTTCCTAAATTCAAGCAAGTTAGGTGGGGGGGGAGAAGCGTCCTGCTACAGGCAGCTAAGACTTGGAACCTTCTCCCTGTTACAATCAAAAACAGCACATCGCTACTCTCATTCAGGAAGGAGGTGAAAACCTGGCTGTTTACTTCCTAGTTAGATACCACTCTCCGGCAGACCTAGTCTTTCACATTGATCCAGCGCCAAGACGCCCCTGGGAATTCGTGCGCTTTACACATTTGCAAATCAAGTGTAACTGGCAGTTGGTATTAGTGTATTACTCCCAGACAGTGAGACAAAGATAGAATAGGTGTTGGCAGGATGGACCATTTCTGACTTGATAGGGAGCAGAGCCGTCACCTACTACACTTGTAAGTCACAAAGACTCTGTCTCAGCACACTCACAAAGGGTTTCACACTAGTCTTTTGTTCGTCCCAGACAAGCTGGTGCCAGTGCAGGGAGGCAGGAAATTTCAGACACTCCTGTAAGGGGAGAACTCTAGAAGCTTCTCCAACTTCAAAGTGGGTACCAGGTATAAATAGTGGACCCTCAGACATAACTCTTCAGTACACATCTAGACCTGTGGAAGACTCAGAAGAAGGACTGCTGTGCTACCCTGCGGCAATAACTACTATGCTGCCCTGCTACCCTACTGCCTTGCTGCCTGAGTGAGAAGGACTGGACTTGCATCTTGAACCCAGGACCACCAGAGTGACTCACAGGGCTAGTTGGCTGGCCTCCTGACCAGCGCCTAGGGAGAGAAAAGGTTCCAACCATCCTGAACCCTGTACCTGGACTCTGCCTGCTGTGAGTCCTGCCCCCCAAAAGGTGCCATCCCAGTCCTGGACCCTTGGAAATGGGCCTGAAGGAGCTCTGCCAATCCAACTTTGGTCCTAGCAGAATTGATACAGCGCAACACATCGCCTCACAGATCCGCATCAGAGCCATCACTGCGCGATGCAGGATCTTGTAGCTCCTTGTAATCACTGCAACGCATCCTTGACATATCCTCAATGAAGGAGCTCGCATCGCAGCCCTGCAGCTCCTCGGAGCCGCCGCTGGGTGGCGCACCCTTGATGCAGGCCCTCGCGATGCTCTGCAACCAGGAAGGATTTAAGGTACTTTGTTAGCGGGCCTAACTTGGTACCTGTATCCGGCCCACACTACATTGTGGTCAGCTTGAATTTGTGACTTTGTTACGGTCCAACACAACCAGATAAAGTTTGCACGTTGTGCTTTTAAGCACTATTTCTACTTAAATATTTAAAATAGCATATCTCTGGTTCAACTAATTGGATTTTTGTTGTTTTGGTGTCAAATAATTTATTAAATTTTACGCTAGGTTTCTAAAATGGTGTGGGTGTTTTCTTGTGGTGTTTTTCATGTTATTACAGTTTGTGTGCTGCATACATGCTTTACATATTGCCTCTAAATTAAGGCTTACTCACACCATTCAGGCTTACTCATACACACTTAGGTGTATGAGTAAGCCTGAATGGTGTGAGTGTTTTTGGATGGTGATTGTGGGGTTATTTATTCATGTATTGGTTTGTGTTTCTTAGTTAATATATGCTGATTTGGAAATGCTAGGGTGACTACTTAGTCTGTATATAAGGACATATGAAACAATTTAAAGATCAAACCTATGATTCTAGAGATGAATTTAAATTATTGGTTGCATTTAATGTTTGTGTATATGTATATGTATGTACAGGCAATGATGTATTTGTCTCTTTTAAATAATTGTACAATGATAATAATAATTCAAAAAAATATCAAATAATTTTGTATAAAGAAAAAAACTAAATACAAATTTACATTTTTGTGGACCATCACTACATATGTGGAGAGTTCCATTAGAGACATACCAGAGGCATCTGATGGGTGTGATTCACATCTTTAACAACTGCAGAGTCTGTTACTACTAGAGTGTTATTGGATCTCCCTTATGCTTGAATCTCTTTTTAAGTATGAGAGTAAGTGTGTATGAGTAAGCCTGAATGGTGTGAGTGTTTTTTGGATGGTGATTGTGGGGTTATTTATTCATGTATTGGTTTGTGTTTCTTAGTTAATATATGCTGATTTGGAAATGCTAGGGTGACTACTTAGTCTGTATATAAGGACATATGAAACAATTTAAATATCAAACCTATGATTCTAGGGATGAATTGAAATTATTGGTTGCATTTAATGTTTGTGTATATGTATATGTATGTACAGGCAATGATGTATTTGTCTCTTTTAAATAATTGTACAATGATAATAATAATTCAAAAAAATATCAAATAATTTTGTATAAAGAAAAAAACTAAATAAAAATGTACATTTTTGTGACCAAATGTGTTGGATGACAGTTACATTGGGGTTGTGGTAATTTTTTGAGCCACTCATTGGCCACATTTAAAGCAATATAGGTCAGTTCAGAGGTTTTTTCTTGTCTGGTCTGAGTGCCCTGACACAGCGCTCAGCCGGGGGCTGTAGGGGTGGGCATGTTCTCCATGCAGGCTGTAATGCAGCATGCATGGAGAACAAGGAAGTGCGCATGCCTGCTTTGGGCGGCCTGAGATGGCCAACAAAGCAGTCATTGCGCACTTGTGGGGAAACCACTCCGCCCCTGACCTGCTCCGTGAGCAGAGCAGCCCACCCACCTTCCCACCCGCAAAGGAAACATAACTATTATCATGTAATGTTTTCTCTTCTCGCACTGCTTGAAAGCAGTAGGGTGACACTCCTCCCCCATAGCGGAGGAGCCGCCACTGGGGAAGGACCAAAATCCAAAGGTGGATGCATGGGAACACCACGCTCCACCCATGAAACTCCTTCTTGGGGCAGAGCAACGTAAAGCAGTGGTTTGTGCTACCTTGCACTTCTCCAGATTTATCAAACCATGCAGGGACACGCAAGGTGGCCTTGAGTGCCTCGATAAATCTGACTGTAGTGTTGCGTCGTCATTGCGCCCCCCCCTTGCATGGTGCAAGGGTTGTGCAACACTATGATAAATATGGGCCATAATGTTTTAGGTGGAGATCACCTTCATACACTACTTGGAAGAATCAGACTGACTCTGCTGATCATGAATTATTCAAATAATTCATGACTGTGCCTTCGAAATTGCTTCACACTTTTTGATTTGCAGTCAATTTCTTTGAAAAGTGTAAACAATCACGATTGCATGTCATAAAAAAAATTATTATGGCCGGAAAATAAATCTCTTCTCAAACTCCTTTTGGGAAAGATTATGTATTTGCCCACTTTGTGTAGTGTATTTTCTTCCCACTTGCTGCAGCTGCACGATTTCCGCAACAAAATTGTAGGAATAAGATTCCCTTGAGTGCACTGGCCACTGTGGCAACCTGCCTAAAATACGGATAGCTAAACAGAATGATATCCCTCTGCCTAACCATCATCCATCTAAGGGCCCTTGAAAGAAAAAGGGGTGACCCTCTATCTATTGAAAATCAAAATAGCGTTTTTCTGTCTCTCCATGGGTGGAAGATTGAGGTGTTTTATCGATCCTTTTGGCTGGATTGGAATCATGGACGTAGAAGTCAGCTCTTTTAAAGGGTTTCCTCAAATTCAGTATTTTATAATATAATAAGTACCGAATACGGAAATGGCAACTAGCTTTTTGGAGAAAAGTTCTCCACTTTTGAAACTAAGCCCTGCCTGCACCGCATTATATATCTAGACTGTCTTTTCTACCCATTAATTCTGAAGGTTATTGCAAAGTCAGAGTTGGCTAAAATGAAAGTGCATGTAAAATCTGAAGGCTATAATTATCAACAGTTATAAAATCCCCAATCAAGGATTACAAATGACTTACTGAAACAATGGTGGCCTTCCCAGTGATTGATTAGCATACTATGTTGGTAGTTATCTATTTTCCAGAAGGTGGATTGGCAGATGTGTTACCGGAATTGAAAGAGCCGAGTCCGTTCTGTTGTCAGCAGCAGAAAGCTTCACAAATCTGTGCGGTGCCAGGAATCATTCGAGTGTAAAATGAATCTAGTTCCAGTGCGCTGAACCTCCTGTGCCATTTGTTTTTGGCATATTGTTTTGTAGTTGCACCTAACTTGGAAGTTATTTTTCGGGCCCCAACAATGGTTTGGAGACAATTCTTTTCAATGCCCTAAACACAGAATAGAAAACTCTGCTTGCATCTTAGTTTGAGGATTTGCTTTACAAAGTACACCCCATTGGTTTTATGAGTTATCTGGGAAAGAGCCAAACATGCACGGCACTGGCAATATCTCTATTCCCGACAAATTTCCATTGAAAATCCTATAATTTCTAATTGATTGTGGTTGTTTAATTCAATTTTCCCTCATTTTCATGCTGGAAAAAGACAATCTTTCTGAAAGTAAACCATCAAAACATATCTTAACCTCTTTTTAAAACGCATCTGTTTATCAAGAATGTACTTGTTTTCTGAGTTAGATATGAGACTATCAATCATATCTGTATGCATTGAAATACATTAGGAACCTGTTAAAGTAATTTTTATCCCGGTATTAATGTTGCCTTTTTAAGGGTGATAAACATTTTTATATATTTGTATTTAGCAACACACAAGGGGGCATATTTACTAGAAATTGGCGAAGCGTGTCGTTAAGCCAAGAAGGCTAACGACACGCTTCGTCACTTTAGAAATGCAGGGCTGCACCATATTTACTAGAATATGGTGCAGCCCTGCGTTTCCCCCTGCGCTGGCGCTAAATTAAGCTGCCTAGTGCCAACGCAGGCACCCTTGCACCATAGTGCAAGGTTGCCTGTGTTGAGGGGAAGATTGTTTATGTGCAGGAAGGTCCCCCTTCCTGCACATAAACAATCTTTAAATGCTGTTTTGTAACTTCTATATGTGCTGCAAAATGCAGCACACATAGAAGTTGGCATATGGCATTTTTTTTTAAATAATTGTTTATGTGCAGGAAGGGGGACCTTCCTGCAAATAAACAATCAATGGCGTTATGCTGTTTTTATGTGTGCTGCCCAAGGCAGCACACATGGCAACAGTAAAAACGAGGAGAAATAAAGCATTTCTCCTCGTTTCGCCTGTTTAAGACCAGGTTTTCCATCAAAATCATCGAGTATTGCTGTGGAATGCCCAACACTACACCCATTGCCCGCCCCTATCACGCTAAGTGTAGCGTGAAAGGGGGCCTTATTTACAAGGCAGCGTTAAGCCACGTTTAGTGGCTTAAGGCTGCCTTGTAAATAAGGCAAAGCTCCTATCGCCATCACAACGTCACTAAAAGTGATGTTGTGGTGACGATAGGGGCTTGTAAATATGCCCCTAAGACTGAATATAACAGTTCAAAATTCAGCATTTCCCTTTAGAAATACTTGGTAACATTTCTAAACCAATTCTGCAAAAGTTATCCGAATTAGTGACCTTCAAATAAAACATGAATGAAAGAATGAAGGTTGCCATTATCAAAAGGTTGGTGTCCGCCTCACCCCCCCGCTCTTACCTGCGGCCGTCATGGGCGGCAAACGCAGGAATCGCCAGCACCCCCCCACACACACACTCTTACATGCAGTCGCCATGAGCGGCAAACGCAGGGACCGCCACAGGAGGCACCAGGTCTAGCTATGCCACTGACTTGGATTTTTACCTGATATTAGGGAGGGCGTATTGTATTGTATTGTTTGAATTTTTTGCTTCTTCTCAAACGTTTTCATCATAGTTTTGTGGATTCACCTGATGAAGTTGGTGTGGGAAGCTAGGATTATAGCTCTGACTTTAGGCAGGGAACATTGACTATGAAGACATTGCTTCAGCTTTCACCAAAGTGAATCATACTCATCTTTGGACTAAACTAATGTCATGGGGCACCCCATTTGACTAGTCTACGTTAAAAGGGAAGTTATCATGGTGTGTGGGCTTATCACAAGTATCTAGGGCCAGATGTGTCAAGCCCATTTGTAGTCTCAAAGTGCCTGGTTCCCAGAATCAGGTCGTTTGCACATGCAAAAAAACATTTTGGTATGCATTAACCTCAAATTGCGATTTGGTAACATGTTACTGAATCACTATTTGGGATTGAGGGCCTCATTTACTATATTTTGATGCACAGCAGCTCAGACAGCCTTCCTGCTGTGCTGCTGTGCATGAAAATAAAGCGATACCAAAGGTAATGATGGATGGAGCGTTTGAGCAAATCAAACACTCACCCCCAGTCAACTGATCTGGGTTTAATCCATCATCATTCTTTAGCTCACTCCACCACCCCAGTTCAGACATGGCCATATGCAAATCAGTCTGACCCTGTGCCTCATGGGAACAGTCCAGCCCGAACTGCCAAGCCATGTCTTCCCTGGACCGGAAACAAGCATCCTGGGACCGGTTTCGGGTTCATAACCCTCACCAGCCAGGCTATCTTGAATCCAGTGGCAAAGTGAGCAAGTCTGAACTGGGGTGGTGGAGTGAGCTAAAGAATGATGATGGATTAAACCCAGATCAGTTGACTGGGGGTCCATCATCCCCTTTGGTATTGCTTTGTTCGCCCTAAGTTGGCAGGGTATGCCCAGACGTGGGTCCCTTGCTCACTTTGCCACTGGATTCAAGATAGCCTGGCTGATGAGGGTTATGAACCCGAAACCGGTCCCAGGATGCTTGTTTCCGGTCCAGGGAAGACATGGCTTGGCAGTTCGGGCTGGACTGTTCCCATGAGGCACAGGGTCAGACTGATTTGCATATGGCCATGTCTGAACTGGGGTGGTGCAGTGAGCTAAAGAATGATGATGGATTAAACCCAGATCAGTTGACTGGGGGTGAGTGTTTGATTTGCTCTAACGCTCCGTCCATCATCCCCTTTGGTATCGCTGTGCATGAAAATAAAAGCACAGGAATTCACCGTATCTACAAGATATGGCACATTCCTGTCCTTCTCCCCTGCGCCAGCGCACAAACAGCAGCCATGCACCAACGCAGACACCCGTGTCTGCGTTGCAGGGATGATTGTTGTTGTGCAAAGGGCACCTTCCTGCACAAAAACAATGATTAATGGTGTTGTGCTCCTATGTGTGCTGCAAAATGCAGTATACACAGAAAGAGCAAAAAACGGGAACAAATAAAAGTATTTCTCCTTGTTGCGCCACTCCTATGCCTACCCTGGGGAGGCGCAGAATTCCGATGCATTCCCAGGTTTACGATACTTTGTAAATCTGGGAATGTGTCAGGTTCCATGGTTGTTTCATGGGAACACCCACAGAAACACCCATGGAACGCTCCTTTCATGCACAGTAATGTGTGAAAGGGGCTCATATTTACAAGGCCATGAAAGGTCATGCAGAGTGACTTTACGTTGTCTTGTAAATATAGGCAGGCACACTGTGCTGACGGTGCGTCTAAAAAAGTGACACACCTGGAGCGCAATGGGCTTGTAAATGAGGCCCTGAGAATGCAGACCAATTTGGTATTTGGAAGGGGATTGTTTAGGGCATCGCTTCCAAATACCAAAGTGAATGGTATGCATTATTGTTTTGTGACTTCAAATATAAGCAAGGTGCCACCGATATTCTCTGCCGAATCTTTTCATGTTTAAAGGGGCACACAAGACCTGCTGAATTCCATCTCTGGAACATGCGAGAATAAGCGGAAGTCTGACTGTAGAGACTGCAGGCATGTAAAAGCTCACCCTGCTGTCGGCATTTAGGAACTTTTTGTCACGCTTTATATCTCTATAGTCCTCTGCCCAGCACTTCCCTTAGCTCTATCGCATCTAAAAAGGAGGGGCACACTTGGGAGGCAGACTTGGCAAGTTTACTACTGTCCAGAATTCTCTTGCAATTGAAATGTGATCTAACTCTAAATTGATCTGTTGCAGGAAATAGTATAAAACTAATTTGGCCACTGTTCTCTTTCTTCTTGAGATTCCTCTGTACCACTTTAGTTATAGTGGCAGAACATGCTCTTCATGGGTATTTGCATGCTGTACAAATAAATTAATAAATAAATAAACAAATAAATAAATAAATAATACTTTGCAGCCGAAAACTTGATTTTGACAAAATCAACAGATAAAGTTTGTCAGGGAACCAATAAAGTTAAATCTAATGAACAAAAATGTTCAGATATCCATAAATTGAAAGCCATTATAACTAAAGCAATAAATCAAGTTAAATTTCATTATATTTAATTACAAAACATAACCGAATTCTAACGCTATCCACAGCCATATTCTTAAAATATTTTTCTTTCAATTAAATAAAATTTTTCCTTAATTTAACGTTAAAACCTTTCCTTTCCATAAACCTTAAGCTATTTAATTAATACTAAATTAAACTAAATGATCAATATTAACTTACTAACAGTAACCATAACCATAACAAAACACCATTTTTGTTCTAGTCATAATAAAATCATCAAATTAACCTTAACCTAATACTGTTGTCAAACATAGCCTAATTAATTCAACTTGAACTCAATTATATCAGGTAAAAATGTTACCCTAAAGATCATCCTGACCTTATTAAAATATTATTTTGATTTTAGTTATATTAAATAAAGCTCAATAATCCACTAACCATTAAACCAAACTTCATTCTAGCTCTTTAACAATTTAAAATAGATTGCATACAATTCAGTACAATGAATAAACTTTACCGCAAAGTGAACTCAAAATCAAATTTTAATTCAAGTTAAATTTCATTAGATTAACTAATTACAGTTAAGCTAATAATAATGCATACTCTGCTTGTGATATTACATTATTTTAATTTTTATTAAATTAAATGCATATTAGCCTAATATTACCTGAGAGTCTGGATGCCAGCAGAGCCCCTGAAAACTGCTAGGCTCAAGGCTAGGTTCAGCTTTCAGGGAATAACGTTTTTTACCATAACCTTCACTGTACCTTGTATATGAATTACTTCTCTGACCCTCAGACCACATTCTGCCTTATAAAGGTACCCATGAGAAGAATCTCCCGGTGTGTGACCTTAATATTGTTTCAAAAATGTTAATTGAGACAAATATATAATGTAAATAATATTCAGATATCAAAAGTATCATGAGGCTGAATATGGCAGGTAAGAATATGTTTTTAAATTCTTTATATATTATTTAAATATTGTTCTAAATATTATTTTCTTTAGTTATTCTATTAATTTTCAATAGTTTTGTTTTAAAAGTTATTATTTAGTGTTAACTGTGCATAATTATTTTAATACAGATTTTATTTTTGATTTGTTAATATATTTAAATATTGTATTATTTTAGCTGAAATAATGTATTTATTGGCGGGTTGTTGAATTTGTAGGGAATAAGATGGGGTGTTTTTAATACTTATTTTTACATTATTTATAAATATATATTTTCAAATTTGTTAAATTGCTCAGCAATTATGTACATAATTGTATTTTTCAATTAATTTAATAGATTCTTTTTAAAAAAATCCTAATTAATTGTAATTTGCAACAGTTACAACAGGTACAATGGTTAATTAGATAATTGAGTCTGAAAATTATTTAGTTGTTTTTAATAACTTGCATATGAGTAAATTGCATTATGTTTTTGATTTTAATATTATAATTATCTTTTAGCATTAGTATTATTTTATTTTGTTTTAGACTTTGGATTTTTGGGGTAGAAGGTTGGGACGTGTTTGAAATACTTTTTAATGAATAATTGGTAAAAATATTTTAATTGAATTGTATTTAGAATCTTAATTGTTATTGTAGATTTTCTAATGAGTAAATATTGCTTACATAGGAGTGGAAACAGTAAATTTGGCGCTCCAAAACCCATCACTTTCCATATTGTTGCACATGTTGGAGCAGGAATAGTAATTCTGACCTCTCCAAAGTCCAACATTTACCCAGCTGTTGCCTAGGTTTGTGTGATAATAATTTTAGTATTTTTATTGCATGTATAGTTTCTAAATGTTTATTCTGTTAATAATTATTCTTGCAATAGTAATAACAATTTTATTTGTTGTAAGTTATAAAGATGAATGTTAGATGTTTTTACATACTGTGTATTTTTTTTTAATCCAATCCAAATTTTTTTGTTAATATATGTGATATAAAATAATATGATGTTTAATATTTGAAATTCAATATACTTAGGGGCCGATTCCGATTCGGGCCGGAAAACGTACCGACCGACTCGGAGCCGGAATTCATTCCGACCGACACGTACAGGTGCAGCCCGACCCGCAAAGTACGATGAGAAGCGTGCAAAATCCGATTGACTCGTACGGAACACAAGCCGAACGACCGAGCCGCGCGGAAAACAGCTATCCGGCCGGAAAACCACGCGAATCGAACCGACCGACACGCACCAGGAAGAATCCCGAACGAAACGTACCCGCGAACTCCTACCCACCAAGTACGATGCAACGCGTGGAAAACACGACCGAGTCGCTCGGAGCCCAAGCCGGACGACCGACACGCATACAAAACTGCGAGCCGAAGCAACCCAATACACCACGACCGACGCGTATGCAGCATAGAAAACAGCACAAACACAGTGTGAACGACTCGGAGAAGCTCGCACGAGACAACTGCAGGGTCCGACTCGGTCACAAGAACGTCTCCTACATGCACAAAAAGTACAAAGGGAAAACACACAAAAAAAGGCCAAACAAGCAATTACAAAGCCAATAAATACTGGGGGAAACAGGGAACAAAGACACACCCACAACTCCACCCATATAAAGGACACAAATCCCTACCATGATCCTTTGCAAATTCAAATTACCTGCCAGCACTCAACACCAACAGACAGCAACCACACACACACTCACAGCTCATCCATCACACAAGCCACACACCAGCAGCACCTCAACAAATAGCACCCTCACATACACCCAGCAAAACACACACTCACACACCCTCACTTACACACCAACACACACATCACTCACCATCACCACCCATCACCATGCCCCCAAAGAAGAATCAAAAGTTCCTAGATAGTGAATTGGAAGTCCTGGTAGATGAGATCCTCAGGGTAGAGCCACAGCTGTTTGGTACACTGGTCCAACAGACACCCATGTTGCAGAA